>CAUYQG010125160.1:0-31556 GCA_963574415.1 Tarsius wallacei | reverse complement strand
TGCCTACACAAAGTAGGCACAGAAGAAAAAAAATCCTAAAGGTAGCAAGAGAGAAAGGCAGACTACCTACCAGGGAAATCAATCAAACTAGCAGCAGACCTATTGGAAGAAACACTACAAGCTAGAATGGAATGGAGTCCAATATTCAAAGTCCTTAAAGATAAGCAATTTCAACCAAGAATTTCCTACCCAGCCAAGCTCAGTTTTATCAACTATGAAGAATTACAATCCTTCCCAGACATCCATTCCCTAAGAGATTATGCAGCTTCCAGACCAACCCAAAGGAGATGAATAAAAAGGTATTAAGCACAGAAGAAAAAGAATGATCACAAACTTCCCAAGAGAACAGCAGAACACGGAATCAACAGAGAATACATTGTGAATGCAAACATAAAAACACACACATACATCAACAAAAAGCTAAAAGAAAACAAAGAAAAAACTTTATAAGAACCTCTTGATGGGGATAAACAATCACATTTCAACAATTAGCCTGAATGTGAATGGACTAAATATACCACTGAAAAGACACAGAATGGCAAACTGGATAAAAAACCATGACCCAATAATTTGCTGCATCCAGAAAACTCATCTCACCAAAAGGGACACACAGAGACTCAAAGTTAGTTTGAGTTTCCAGGCAAATGTATCACAAAAGAAGGCAGGAGTCATAATCTTAATATCAGATGAAACAACCTTTAAGCTATCAAAAAATTGAAACAGATATAGAAGGATACTATATAATAATAATAGGTTCAATCCATCAACAAGAAGTATTCATCCTAAACATATATGCACCCAACACAGGAGCACCAGCATTTATAAATCAGCTACTAAGTAAACTAAAAAAAGATATTGACTCTAACACGATTATAGCCGAGGACTTAAATACCCCACTAATACCCTAGACAGGTCATCGAGGCAAAAAATCAAAAAAAGAAATGGAACATCAACTTGACACCGGACTAAGTGGACTTAATAAATACTTACAGAATACTCCATCCAACAACTACACAATATATATTCTACTCATCACCACATGGAATGTACTCCAAGATCAATCAAGGATAAACAAATTTTATATGATTGAAATACTGCCATGCAACTTCTCAGACCACAGTGAAACAAAATAAATATTACCACCAACAAAATCCCCCCAAAAGTCACAAAGACATGGACACTAAACAGCATGATGCAGAATGACTGCTGGGTCAAGACAGAAATCAAACAGAAATTAAAAGATCCCTGGGAATAAATAAAAACAAAGAAACATTCTACCAAAACCTCTGGAATGCCATGAAAGCTACTCTAAGAGGGGAATCTATATTTCTACAAACATATATCAAGAAGAAGAAGTTAACAGCCTAACAAATCACCTAAGCATGCTGGAAAGACAAGGCAACCAAAACCCTAACTTTAGCCCCAAGAATTAAGATCACCAAAAGAAAAGCCCAAATATGGGACATAGAGGACTAAAGAAAAAAATCAACAAAACAAAAAGCTGGTTATTTGAAAGAATAAACAAGATTGATGGACCCCTAGCCAGAATGACCAAGAAAAAAGAGAAAAAGCCCACATAAACACAATCAGAAATGCAAAAGATTAGATCACAACTGACCCCGAAGAAATACAAAAGATTATCAGAGATTACTATGCACACTTGTATGGAAATAACCTTGATAACCTAATGAAATGGAGAACTTTCTGACATCACACAACCTCCAAAGGTTGAAACAAGAAGACATTGAGACACTAAATAGACCAATAACAACCCAGAAAATTGACTTCATTATAAGAAGACTACCTACCAAAAAAGAAAAAATGGCCCTGGATCACATGTCTTTTAAGTGGAATTCTGCAAAATGTACAAGAAGGAGCCAATACCAAACCTATTGAAAATAGTTCAGGCAATTGAGAAAGATGGAATTCTCCTCAAATTATTTTACAATGCTAACATCACACTGATACCCAAACCAGGTAAAGATCCAACAAAAAAGAGAACTACAGGCCAATATCCCTAATGAACATAGATGCAAAAATTCTCAGCAAGATTCTATGAAATTGGACTCAACAACACATCCCAGAAAACATTCCCCATGAGCAAGTAGGCTTCAACCCCAGGATGCAGTGCTGGTTCAACATCCACAAGAACAAAAATTTAATAAATACACCAACTGATGTAAGAACAAGAACCAAATGATTATATCATTGGATGCAGAAAAAGCTTTGGATAAAATCCAGAATCCATTCTTGATAAAAACGCTTGTACACCTAGGCATAGAAGGAGAATACCTCAAAATAGTAAGTGCCATATATGATAAATCCACAACAGCATATTGCTAAATGGACAGAAACTGGAAGCATTTTCCCTGAAAATCTGAACAAGACAAGGCAGTCCACTCTCACATCTCCTGTTCAACATTGTATTGGAAGTCCTAGCTAGAGCAATTAGACAAGAGAAGGAAATAGGAGTATCTAAATAGGAAAAGAGGAAGTTAAGTTATCACTCTTTGCTGACTATATGATTCTATACCTCAAAAACCCAAGAGAATCTGTTAAAAAACCTGCTTTCACTGATAAAGGACTTTGACAAAGTCTCAGGATACACGTAAGTATGCAAAACACAGTCACATTCTTATACACCAACAACAAGCAGGCAGAGAACCATATAAAAAGCATAATTTCGTTCACAATAACCACAAGAAAATGAAATACTTTGGCATCTTCTTAACCAGAGAAGTGAAAGACCTTTATAATGAAAACTACAAAACAGTGCTCTAAGAAATCCGAGAAGACTGAAACAAATGGAAAAATATTCTAGCTCATAGATAGGAAGAATCAACATTGTTAAGATATCTATCTAACAAAGGCAATCTACAGATTCAATGCAATACCCTTTGAATTTCCAATATTATTCTTCTCGGACCTGGAAATGACAATACAGAAATTCATATGAAACATTAGTGACCACAAATAGCCAAAACAATCCTTAATAAAAGAAACAAAATGGGAGGTATCACACTTCTAGTTTGAAACTTTACTATAAGGCTACAATAATCAAAACAGCCTGATATTGGTACAAGAATAGGTATATGGACCAGGATAGAGATTCTGGAGCATAACCTCAATTTCTCAACCAACTCATCTTTGACAAAGCCTCCACCAACAACCACTGGGGAAAGGAGAACCTATTCAGTAAATGGTGCTGGGAAAACTGGCTGATCACATACAGAAGATTGAAACAGGACCCCTACCTATCACCATACACAAACATCAATTCTAAATTGATCAAAGACCTAAATGTAAAAACCTCAAACTATAAGAACCTTAGAAAATGCAAAAGATACCCCAATCGAAATTGGAACTGGCAGCCAATTCCTAATCAAAACCCCAAGTGCCCATGCCATAAGAAATAAGATAGACAAATGGGACCTCTTCAAACTGACAAGCTTCTGCAAAGCAAAAGAAACCATCAAGAGAGCAGGGAGATAGCCCACAGACTGGGAAAAAAAATATTTGCCAACTGTATATCTGACAAAGGCCTAACATCTAGAATCTATAGGGCACTCAAATGTACCAAAAGGAAAAAAAGCAAACAGTCCCCTGAAAAAGTGGGCAAAAGACATGAATAGACACTTCTCAAAAGAAGAGATATGGGCTGCCAGCAGACATATGAAAAAGTCCTCAGCCTCACTAATCATCAGAGAAATGTAAATCAAAATCACATTGAGATACCACCTAACCCCAGTAAAAAAGGCCATCATTAATGAAACAAACAACAACAGTTGCTAGTGAGGATGTGGATAAAAAGGAGCTCTTCTACACTGCTGGTGGGAATGCAGACTAGTGCAACCTCTTGGATGACATTATGGTGATTTCCAAAAGAACTAGACATTGACCTTCCATATGACCCAGCCATTCCCTACTGGGAATTATACCTGGAGGAACTCAAGTCATTCTATGAAAAAGATACCTGCACACACATGTTTATTGTAGCATTACTCACAATAGCAAAAAACATGGAACAGATCATCTGCCGATGGAAAGAGGACTGGATAAAAAAATGTGGTATATATACATGATGGAATATTACACAGCCATAAAGAAGGACAAAACTATGAACTTTGCAGAAACTTGGATGAACTTATAATCTATAATACTGAGTGATCTATCACAGAAACAAAGAACTGAGTACTGCATGATCTCACTCATAAACGGACCATGAACAATGATCATATTACTATAAGAAAGGGATTGGCGGTAGTGGGAAACTGCCAGGGAAGTTGGGGCATACTTCATCAACAAGGGTACCTGCATAATAAACATTTATATACCTAACCCTGAATTGTACCCTTCATCTTTACAATTAAAAATTTTTTAAAAATTATAAAAAACCAAAAACTGAATTTGCTTTGGAATCTCTTTGGGGAAACAAAGATACACTTCAAATCTTGATTTAAATATCAATTAATTGAGCTAAAAATATAGAGTTTTTGACCAAAATTTTAGCAGTACTTCTTCAAAATAAAAATATTTTGCAGGAAAATTTGTTATTACTTTATTTCTACTCTACGAATATGACAAAAAAATTTAGTCAGCAAAACATTGCATTGTGTATGCTATAGTTCTTTATTTGTACTTCATGCCTTTGTTTGGATTAATTTGTTTCAGTGCTGTTTGCTCATCATTATGCTGACTTTTCTCTCTCATATTTAATCTCTTAAGCAATTTTGAGTGTGTGACAATGCTGCAATGTTTGGTTTTAAGTTTTCATGATTTAATATATTGAGGATTTCTTTGTCACTTATTTTTAGATGACAGACACTATTTTAAATACTAGCTCAGTACCCAAGAAAAACATGACTTTGTTTTGAGTGTTCTGTAGACCAAGACACGTAGATATGTATCCAGAATTCAGGAGGGGTAGATAGGTTGATCCAGGGTAAAAGCGGGTCCTACTTTGAAAACTTCCACCGGGAACCCTGGTATCAGATCAGACAACTCAGAGGTGTGGGCTTTACAGTCTGAAGAACCCACAAAGAAAAGGAACCTAAGTCTGTGTGCCAATGTACACAGAGGTCACCATAGGGGAATCTGGGTAAGATCCTGGATAGCTTCTATTTCCCTGGGTGAACTCCCTCTTTTCAATATATGTAAAACATAAACTAAGAAATAAAATGATCTTTCTACAGTCAATTTCAAAATGTTTGAACAAACTCACACAACATTTTTTCCCCCTGTTTTCTTGTGGAATTGTATTTGAAAACTATTTTAAATTACTCTGGGGCATAATACTCTTTTCTTGATTGCTTTTCATGTCAAGTAAAGTTTAGGGCAGCACAAATGATGCTGTAAGGGCTCATATTTGGTAGAGAATTAAACAATATTCTAGAGGCTCAATTTATTTAACCATTTATTAAAATACCCCAATCTAATCCTTATCCCAGCATTTGAAAGTTTATTAAACTATGTGTGCTTTTCTGCTCAGGTGCTCTTTTTGTTTCTGTACTCAAACCTGCCTTGAGCAAACCAGTTGCTTGAAATGGGAGGCCACACTGTCTTAGACTCGCTCAGAACAGACGTAACTTCATGTGAAGCCCCCTTTCTTCTACTCTAAGAGCATCTTGTGGCATGGAGGAAATAAATACTAAATTTATGTATTTAAAATATTGGTTGTGATCCAGCCAACCATTCATCATCTAATTATAAAAACTCAGGCTTGTTTTACATTAGTGGAGCCCTATTCTTCTTATGAGTCCATAACTCTTACCCACTCTGAATGCCAAGACTTTTTTGACTCTGAGTTTCTGGAACCAATCCTGACTTTAGGACATGATATCAACATTGTAGAGAGCTGACAAAGAATGAGTGTGCTTGTAATTCCTGGATCTTTCCCTGGGAACTTACTTGGTTGGCAACTGTAAGAGAGTAAACTAAAAACCTGAGTAACAGGCTAAAGGAATGCACCCACAAAGCTATGAATATTTATTTATAGACATTGGAAGTTATGCAAATATTTGACACACGCTTTTTGCGGCAACAGGCATCAACAATAAGTCATGGCACTTATGTAAACAATGCTTCCATCAGGCACTATCAATGGGGTGGAGATGGCACACAAAAAGAAACCTCTGTCCATCATAAAGGCAACTGACAATAAATGGCAGAGACTGTATGCCCAGAGGGAAGGATGGCCTGCTTTCATTGCTTAGAGAAAAAGGTTTGCTACATTTCACAGATGCATGTTTTAAGGGGCCTGAGGTGAGTGATGGACCTAAATATGGAGGCAGAAGCAACATTTCACTACCCCAGTAAATGATAAAGCCAAAAGTACCCTCATTTATTTTCAACTTCACTTTAGAGATTGCGTGCCCTTAAAATTACAAACTACATTAATATTCTTGTATACAGGTAAGAATTATTGGTACTTGAGACCTGCACATATTTTCATATCATCTAAAGAAACTGAACACTCCACATTAAGTACACATTACTAAAAAATAAGGGAGAAGTATACAAACAATATAACGTCTAAAGAAGATTGTCAACTGAATTTCACATTAAGATTAATGTCCACACAGCCAATTTATAGACCCACAATATTTTAGAATCCCTTTAAAGGCCAAGCAATTCCTTACTCTCTAGAATGTCTGAAATTTATTCTTATTTACTATACTTTCCTAGAAGTTCTTTATTCTTGTCTTTTTTTTTTTTTTTTCTGAGATGGGAGTCTCACTGTGTTGCCCAGGCTGGTGTCGAATTCCTGGCCTTCAGTGATCCTCCCACTTCCGCTTCCCAAAGTACTAGGATGACAGGCATAAGCCACTTATGCTTGACCTTTCATTCTTCCTGTTTCAAAAAAGCACTGATAGTTATAAAAAAAAGAAAAAGTAATTTTGAGGATTCCTGTTGATGAGAAGTTTACTCTGCAACTCAAGAAAAGGCAAACAATGACATTTTTCTTCCTTTGAAAAGATTTTTTAACACTAATATTCCAAAGATTACTCAGTGATTTTATGTGCACTTCAAGCACTAGAAGCATATGTGCACATGCTCAATATCTCAATATCAATGTGACATTTGAATTAAGCTAATTTATTCAGTGCAAACATGACCTTGAATTATAGAGTAATATTTTAATGTTGCATTAAGGAACTTTACCTACAAGGAAGAATTTTAATTAGTGTATGATGAGAAAGTGTTTACTTTGGCTCATTGACTTGTCATTGTTCAGAAAATAATTGGCACTGTTTAAAAGCTGCATATAGGGCTTCACACTAAATAACCATTTAGACAAATGATAACCAGGTATACTTTGCAGTAGGAGTAAGTGAGGACTGAAGTTCCTAGTTCTTTTGCTCATCCATGAATTAAATTAAACAGTGTTGAAGATTTAAAAAGCACCCTATATGTGAAAGCACATCTTTAGTAGCAATCCAAGTTCTTTCTGTTTTTTTTCCTTATCATCATTTGGGCATTCACATCCAATAAACAGCTATTTAAGAAAAAGTCCAATAGTCTCATTGTTATTTTTATTCTATCCATCTATTCAAAAACATTTTTTAGAGTCTTCTTGGGGCTTGGTAGGATTCTGTGTTTGGAGCACAGTATTAAACAGGGAATACCTCTGTCTTCTGGAAGCTTTCAGCCTATTGAGAGAGACGCTAGTCCTCTTACTTGAGACAGACTGATAAATTATATTCTAGTACACTAAAAGGACTTACAGATGCAATTTGTTTGTGAACAGCAGTCAGTAGCTGGCAAGAAGTGAAAAAGGATGAGAAAGACTCTACAACATGGGGATCACTTTTATTCTGAAGTCTCCAGGAGAATTACCAAGAAACTTGGCACCTTGATTTAGTGAGATATTTAATACATTCATTTGTATTAAATAATTTTCTTGGACTGTTATAGCAAATGACTACAAACTTAGAAGACCTAAAACAACAAATTTATTCTTCCCCAGTTCTAGAGCTTAGAAGTTTGAAATCCAGTTGTTGGCAGGGCTGTATTCACTCTGAAGGCTATAAGGAAGACTCCTTTCTGTCTCTTTCAGCTCCTGGTATTTCTTGGTTGTGACAGAATAATTCCAGTCTCTGTCTTCATTTTCATATGCACATAATCCTAAACTTACTATAGGGCTACAACCCAATAATCCCATCCTAAATTGAGAATATTGTAAGTCAAAACTACATTTAATGCACGCAACCTATTATACATCGTAGCTTTGAATAGCCTGTATAAAATGTGCTCAGAACACTTACATTAGCCTACAACTGGGCAAAATCATCTAACACAAAGCCTATTTTTATAATAAAGCATTGAACACTATGTAATTTGTTGAAACTGTATTGAAAGTGAAAAACAAAATGGTTGTATGGGTACTTGAAGTACAGTTTCTACTGACTATGTTTTGCTTTTGCACCATTGTCAAGTCTAAAAATTGTAAGTTGAACCATCATAAATTAGGAATCATCTGCACAATCTTTCACTCTCTGTGTCTTCTTATAAGTACAGTAGTCATTGAATTTAAGGCCTACCCTAATACAATATGGCCTCATATTTTCACAATTATATCTGCAAAGACTCTATTTCCAGATGTAAAGACATTTTTGAAGGGACAATATTGAACCCATCATACAATTCACCATATTCTTGTGAACAAAATAGAACAACATAGACTGAATGAAAAACTTTACCAAGAGTATTGACTGATGCATTTGTGTTAATTGTTTTTTTAATGATATTTTGAAAAGTCTTTGTGTATGTTGTTTCTCTGTGACTTGGAAGTCACAGATGGAGCAAGAATGAGTATGGTGAAATGTGAGAAAGCTCCTTTAGAGTTCTGACTCAGCCACTTGTTAGCTATGAGACTTGGGCAAGACACATCTCCACCTTTCAGACTAGGTAACTATAAATCTCTGGATTCAAATACCTAGTAATTCTGAATTAAATATAGCACACTTAATTTTAACCACATAGCTGAATTCATAATCAGGAGAATTTATGAGGGGCCAAATATGAAGAGGGAAGTACACCGAGATTAAGCATGTGAACACAGGAGCCCAGAATATGACTGCCTAGGGACTGAGTGAATCAGGTGTCAGGGGTAACTGGAAAGTTTGGAAACAGAAGATGAAGTTTTCAGAAATCTGAGGCAGGGCACTGAAACTGAAACCTCTTCTCTCATATATATCTCAGGCTATCAAGGCTACTATAACTTCAGTGAAAAAGTAGATTTAAAAAATTTCCAGACAAGGAAGCTCATCTCTGGGTAGGCAAATAATCTCTCTTGGATTTCACAATAATGACTCTTAATCTTTTATAGGTTTGAAGTGGTCTGAGAAATTGACATAAGAGTTGGTCAGTGATCCCTCTGAGGTACCTAGAAGAAGTAGTGTAAAAACTGTTCTGGAAAGGCACTATTTCAACCCAGGTTATAAAGAAGATTCTGAGATGAAGTCTTACTGGAAAAAGAATTCATGGCAAAAATATAAAACTTCAAAGGAAACAATCTAGATGAGGTCTCGCCAAGTTGCCCAGGCAGGTCTCGAATCTGCGGGCTCAGGCAATCCACTCACCTCAGCCTCCCAAGGCACGGGATTACAGGCTGAGCCACCAAGCCCGGCTTAAAGTTTTTATTTGAAAACAGTATTAGATTTACAGAAAAATTGCAACTATGGTAAAGAGAGTGTCTCTATACCCACACCCAGCTTCCCCTATTATTATCTTACATTACTGTGGTACAATTGTTACAATTAATGAACTAATGCTTATATATTAACTAAAGTCTATACTTTATTCAAATTTCTCTAGTTTTTACCTAATGTCTTTTTTAGTGTTCCAGAATCCCATCCAAGACATTCACATTAGTTGTCATGTCTCCTTAAGTTTCTCTTGACTGTGACAATTTCTCAGAATTTTCTTGTTTTTGATGACCTCAATAGTTTTTTAGCCATAGTGGTCAGATACTTTGTAGAATATTCCTCAGCTAGGCTTTGTCTGATGTTTGTCTCATGATTAGACTGGATCCATGTGATTTGGGGAGAAAGATCACAGAGATAAAGTATATGTTCATCACATCATATCAAGGGTACATAATATCAGCACCACTTATCAGTATTGATGTTGACATTGGTCATCTGACTGGTAGTCTTTGCTACGTTTTTCCACTACAACCTTACTCTTTTTTGTCTTCTTTAAAGGATATTACCACATACAGACTACATTGGGAAGTGAAGAATTATTTTCCACTTTCTTCAGGGTAGAGTATCTAGGAAATTTATTCAAATTCTTCTGCATGAAAACTTTTTCCATTCTCCTTCATTTATGTATTTATTCAAAAATTTATTCATATCTATATTGAGTCACAGATAGTTTATTCTATATATCATAATTCAATGTGGCTTTATTCATTTTGTTGCTCAAATTGTTCTAGCTTAGGTAATTGGAAGCTCTTCAGGTGACTTCTGTGCCTTTTTGATACACAGGCTTCTTCTATAGCACATTCTGTGCCTTTTTGATACACAGGCTTCTTCTATAGCACATTCTTAATTTTTGGCATTGCAAGATGTGACAGGCTTATTTTGTGTATTATCTGCTCCAGTTCTAAAAGTAGCTATTTCTTCAAGAAGCCCTGGTTCCTTCTATTGTGAAAGGTATTAGAACCCAATAATTTTCTTGGTCTTTCTGCTAAGAGAATAAAAAAATATATGTATACACACTTATACATGTGTAGAAACACACCTATAGGTATATATATGTGTAACATTTTACCTGTATTATACTAAACATGAGTTCATACTAATGTTTCTAACTATAATCCATTGCCACATAGATCATTTGAGACTCCTCTGTTTGTTTATAAGTAACCTTCCACTTCAATGAGAAACTTGGTTCACACTATCCACCATTCTTTTACTTAGTTGTTCAAATCTATATATATATGGTGACATCAGAATTTTGAGCCATGGGAATTTATCAAGTAAAGCACAGTGCTTATACAGGCTATTTTGCTAAAGTATACATTGTTAGATGATTACATAGACATAATACAAAAATATAATAAATAACCCATCGAATGGGCTAAATAGCATATTAAACTTGAATAAATAGAGAATTGGAATTAAAATATCGATCTGAGCAAATTTCTCTTTTTCCTCTTTTGCTTTATTTGAGTTCCTTGTAGATCCTGGATGTTAGACCTTTGTCAGATACATATTTGCAAATATTTTTTCCCATACTGTGGATTGTCTCTTTATTCTCTTAATGGTTTCTTTTGCTGTGCAAAGATTTTCAGTTTGAAGAGATCCCACTTCTTATAGTTTGCATAAGAGAGATAAATGGAAAATGAAAGGGAAGTTAAATAATATGAAGGATAGAATAAGAAGGCCCAATTTTTAAAAATTTTATTTTATTATAGGGATGTGGGGTATAAGTGAAGAATAACTACATAAGTAGGCAGCGTGCAAGTGAAGTTTGGGTTTCTAACTGACACTCACTCCCATGGTAATGAACCAAGTATGCTTTATGTTGTCACGTAACCCCAACCCTCTTTTCTTTCTCCCTTCCCTAGCAGTGCCCAGTGACTGCTGATCACTCTCTTTTGCTAATGTGACTAATATTCAAGGCCCACTTATGAGTGAGATTTTGTGGTATTCAGTTATTTGTTTCTGTTATAGTTAACTTAGTATGATGGTATCCAACTCCATGCAATTTGCTGTGAAATCCATGATTTTGTTTTTCTTTATGGCTATGTAATACTCCATCATGTATATGGCCCACATTTTTTTTATCCAGTCCACTTTTGATGGGCAATAGTATTGGTTCTATGTTTTTGCTATTGTAAGTAGTGCAGCAATAAATATGCAATGTACAGATACCTTTTTTGTACAACAATTTATGTTTCTCTGAGTATATTCTAGGATGGGGATTGCTGCATCATGAAAAGGTCAATTTTTAGCTCTTTTAGGAATCACCACACTGCTTTCAATAGAGGTTGACCTATCTTGCACTTCCATCAAGATGTAGAAGTGTTCCCTTTTCTCAACATCCATGCCAGCATCTGTTGTTTTTTGACATTAATGATAGCCATCCCTACTGGAGTTAGGTGGTATCTCATTGTACTTTTGATTTGCATTTCTATAATGATTAGTGAGGCTGAGCAGTTATTATGTGTCTATTGGCTGCTTTTATGATGTCTTTTGAGAAGTGCTTATTCATGTACTTTGAACACTTTTTAAATGTTTTTTTCCCCTTTTGCTTTATTTGAGTTCCTTGTAGATCCCGGATGTTAGACCTTTGTCAGATACATATTTGCAAATATTTTTTCCCATACTGTGGATTGTCTCTTTATTCTCTTAATGGTTTCTTTTGCTGTGCAAAGATTTTCAGTTTGAAGAGGTCCCACTTGTCTACCTTATCTATTTTTTGCATTCGTTTTTGGATACTTGGTAAAAAATTTGTTGCCTACTTCAATGTGCATAAGGATGTATCCTATGTTTTCTTATAGGATTCTTATAGTTTGCGGTTTTATGTTTAGGTCTTTGATCCATTTAGAGTTGATATTTTTCTATGTGCTGATAAGTAAGGGTCCAGTTTCATTCTTCTGCGTGTGGTCAGTCAGTTTTCCCAGCACCATATGCTAAATATGGTTTCCTTTTCCACGTGATTGTTATTGGTGGCTTTGTGAATGAGTTGGTTGAGAGACCGTGTTTTTGCGTCTGTAATCTCTATCCTATTCCATTGGTCTAAGTTTCTGTTCTTGGACTAATACTAGACTGTTTTGATTACTGCAGTCTTGTAATAAAGTTTAGTGTCTGGAAGTGTGATACCTCCCACTTTGTCCCTTTTGCTGGAGATTGTGTGGCTACTTGTGCTCTTTTCTGTTTCCATATGAATTTCTGTATTGTCATTTCCAGGTCTGAAAGAAAAAGGATGTTGGTAATTTGATGGGTATTGCATTGGATCTGTTGATTGCCTTGTCTAAGATGGACATCTTGACAATATTGATTCCTCCAATCCATGAGTATAGAATATTTTTCCATTTGTTTGCATCATTCCTGATTTCTTTGAGCAGCATTTTGTAGTTCTTGTTTGTAAAGATCTTTCACTTCTCTGGTTAGGTGGATGTCATGGTATTTCATTTGTGTGTGTGTGTGTGTGTGTGTGTGTGTGTGTGGCTATTGTGAATGGGATTGTGCTTTTTATTTGATTTTCTAACTGTTGGTTGCTGGTTTATAGAAGTGCAACTGTCTTTTGTACGTTGATTCTATAGCAGAAGACTTTACTAAAGTCATTTGTCAGTGCAAAGAGATTTTGACAGAAAATTCTTTATTGATTTCAAGGTGTAAAATCTTATCCAAAAAGAGGAATAGCTTAATTTTCTCTTTTCCTATTTGTGTACTCCTGATTTCCTTCTCTTGCCTGATGGCTCTGGCTAGGACTTCAAACATTATGTTGAACAGGTGGAGTGAGAATGGGCATTTTTGTCTTGTTCTCCTTCTTAGGGGAAATGTTTCCAGCTTCTGCTCATTGGGCAAAATGTTGGCTATGTGTTTATCATAGATGGCTCTTATTGTTTTGAGAAATGTTCCTTATATGCCTAGGTGCTCAAGGGTTTTGATCAGGAAGGAATGCTGGATTTTGTCAAATGTCTTTTCTGCATCTAATGACACAATTGTGTGGTTCTTGGTTTTGCATCTGTTAATGTGCTGAATTACGTTATGACCTTGCAAATGTTGAACCATCCCTTCATCCTGGGAATGAAGCCCACCTGGTCATGATGGATGGCCCTTGAAACGGGTTTTTGGATTCTATTTGCTAGAATCTTGTTGCATCTATGTTTATCAATGAGATTAGCCTGCAATTCTCTTTCCTTGTTGGGTCTTTGCCAGGTTTGGGTAATTTGATATTAGCTTCATAAAATGAGTTGAGGAGAATTCCATCATTCTCAATTACCTGGGATACTATCAATAAGATTAGTTCAGCTCCTCTTTGCACGTCTTGTAGAATTCATCTGTTCCAGGACATTATTTGGTGGAGATGTTTTTTATACAACTGATCAGTTTCCTGAATTTCTATTGACATGTTTAGAACATTAATGTCTTTTTGGTTTAACCTTGAGAGGCTGGGTGATGTCAGAAAGTCCTTCATTTCCTTTAGGTTTTCTAGTTCATTTGCCTACAGGTGTTTATAATCTGATAATCCTTTGAATTTTACAATGGTCAGTTGTGACTCTGCCTTTTGCATTTAAAATTTTATTTATTTGGACTTTCTCTCTTTTTTTAGTCAATCATGCCAGAGGTATATCAGTCTTATTTATCTTTTCAAAAACAAGCTTTTTGTCTTATTGATCCTTTCTATGATATTTTTGTCTTCTAAATTCTGCAATTGTGATTTTATCTTTGTGATCTGTATTCTTCTGTTGAAGTTAGGATTTAGATACTCTTGTCTTTCCAGCTTCCTTAAGTGTGACAATAGGCTGTTTAGTTGTGATCTATTTTCTTGATGTGTATGTGTGCAGTGCTATAAACTTTCCTCATAACACTGATTTAATGGCATCCCAATGATTTTGAGAAGATGTGTCTTTGTTTCCAGGAAACTCTTTTCTCTGTCTTGATTTCTGTGTTGACTCAGTAGTCATTCAGCAGCATTTTGTTCAGTATCCATGTCTTTGTGTGTTTTGGGGGAATTCAGTAGTCACAATATTTATTTTATTCAATTGTGATCTGAGAAGATGCCTGATATTATTCTGATCTCTTCAAATTTGTTCACACTTGATTTATGTCCAAGAATGTGATTGATCTTGGAGTAATTTTTGTGGGCTGATGAGTAGATATATATTTGTATATGTTGAATGGAGTGTTCTGTAGATGTCTACTGAATACATTTGATTGCATGTTGAATTAAGGGACTGAATCTCCTTGTTGGTTTTTTGCCTCAATGATCTAACTACAGTGGTTAGTGGGGTAGTTAATTGTATGAGTCAATTATAGAAAACTAATTCTGACAATATGAAAAAACAGAGTTCTTAACCCCCTCCAAGATCTCATCCACTCTTTAGCAAAGAGCCCCAACTAAAATGAAATTGTTGAAATTCCAGACATAGAATTCAAAATGTTGGTGATACAAGTGGTCAATGAACTTTAGGAGAAAGCTGAAAACCCACATGTAGGGAAAAAAAAGAAAAAAACTTTTCAGGACATAGATGAAAAATTCTCCAAAGATATGGTCACCTTAAAAAAAAGCAGAAATTCTGAAAACTAAAGAAGCATTTAAGGAAGTACAAAACAGACAACAATAAAGAACAATTAATCAAGAAAAAAGTCTCCAAGACAGTAGGCTTATGTAAAATGTTCAAACATAAGAGTCATACGTATTTCTGAGGAAGAAGAGAAGCAACAGGTTTAGAAAACCTATTTGAGGAAATAATTGAGAAAAACTTCCAAGGCCTTGCCAGAGATCTAAACATTCAGACGGAAGAAGACCAAAGAATAACCAGAAGATTCATTGCAAAAAGGTCATTCCTAAGACATATAGTCAGCTGGCTATTCAAGGTTAATATAAATGAAAGAATTTTAAGAGAAGTGGGACAAAGGCATAAATAACTTACAAAGGTAAGCCTATCAGACTAACAGCACACTTCTCAGAAGAAACTCTACAAGCCAGAAGAGAGTGAGACCCCATCTTCATTCTACTAAGAGAGAATGGCTGTCAGCCAGTGATTTTGTGCCCACAAAACTAAATTTTATAAGTGAAGGAGAAATGAAGTCCTTCACAGACAAGCAAACACTGAGGGAAAGTGTCACCAGTAGATAGGTTCTATAAGAAACATTCAAAAGAGTCATAAATACTGAAACAAAGGGTCAAAATATACCAGTAGAAAAATTATGGAAATCATAGAGTTTACAGACTTTACAGAACACCAATAAAATAGGGAAAATAAACCAACCAGATATCAACCAGTATGATGAATAGAATAGTGCCTTACATATCATTATTAAGTCTCAATGTAAATGGTCTGAATGCTCCACTTAAAAAATATAGACTGGCAAAATAGGAAAGCGTTAAAAAAAACCCTCAAATATCTGCTGCCTTCTAGAGACCCACTTAACTTACAAGACTTCTATAGACTCAAGGTAAAGGCATGGGGGAAAATATTCCACACAAATGGAAACCAAAAATGGGCAAGAGTAACCATTCTCATATCAGATAAAACAGACTTTAAATTAACAAAAGTAAAAAAAGACAAAGATGACTATTATGTAATGATAAATGGATCAGTCCAAGAGAAAACATAATAATTTTAAATATACATGTATCTAACATTAGAGCCCTCAGATTCATAAAACAAATTTTACTAGTCCTGAAAAAAGAGATAGACAGCAATACAATAATAGTAGGAGACTTTTGCACTTCAGTAATAGACAGATTATCAAGACAGAAGGTCAATAAAAAATATTGGAGTTACACAGAGTTCTAGAAGAAATGGAACTAACAGACATTTGCAGAACATTTGATGCCAAAACAACAGAATACACATTTTTCTCATCAGCATATGAAACATTCTCCAAGATATACCTATTATAGGCCACAAATCAAGTCTCAATAAATTTTAAAAAATTGAAATCATATCAAGTACCATTTCAGTCCACAGTGGAATAAAACTAGAAATTATCTTCAAGAAGAGCTTGCAAAACTGAAGAAAGATATGAAAGTTAAATAATTTGCTTTTGAATGACCTTGGGTCAACAATGAAATCAAAATGGAAGTTAAAAAATTCCTTGAAATGAATGACAATGAAACAAATTATCAAAACCTCTAGGATATAGCCTAAGCTCACTCAGAGAAAAATTTAAAGCACTTAAGGCTCACATTAATGAGACTGAAACCTCACATATTGACAACCTAACATCACACCTCAAGGAACCAGGAAAACATGGACAAACCAAACCCAAAACTAACAGAGGAAAAGAAATAACAAAGATTACAGCAGAACTATATAAAATTGAAATAAAAAATACAAAGGACTAATGAACCAAATTTGGTTCTTTGAAAGGATAAATAAAATTGATAGACTACTTGATAGATTAATTATGAAATGAAAAGAGAACACTCACACTAGCTCAATCAGAAATGAAAAATGAAACATTACAACTGTTAAGACAGACATTCAAAGGTTCATCTGAGAGTATTATGAACAACTCTACGCAAACAAACTAGATAATCTAGAGAAAACTGATAAATCATTGGAAACTACAACCCACCAACCTTGAATAAGGAAGAAATAGAAATGCTGAACAAACCAATAATGAGTAGCAAGATTGAAACAGTAATTAGAAGTCTCCCAACAAAAAAAGTCTAGGACCTTATATACTCACAGCTGAATTCTACCAGAACTTCAAGGAAGAACTGGCACCAATTTTACTGAAAGTAACTGAAGAGGAGGGACTCTTCCCCTCATTCTATGAAGCCAGTATCACTCTAATCCTAAAGCCAAGTAAGGACACAACAAAAAAAGAAAACTACAGACCAATATCCCTCATGAACATAGATGCAAAAATCCTTAAGAAAATATTTGCAAACTGAATTTAATAGCACATTTAAAAATAAATAAAACAACACGATCAAGTGAGTTTTATCCCAGGAATGCAAGGATGGTTCAACATACATAAGCCAATAAACATCATTTACTATATAAACAGAATTAAAAACAAAAATCATATGATCATTTCAATAGATGCAGAAAAAGAATTTGGTAAAATTCAGCATCTCTTCATGATAAAAACCCTCAGCAAAATAGGCATAGAGGGAACATTCCTCAAAATAATAGAAACTACAACAAAACCACAGCCAAGTCATCCTGAAAAGAGAAAAGTTGAACATATTCCCCCTCAGAACTGAAGCAAAGCAAGGGTGTCTACTTTCACCACTACTGTTAACATAGTACTGGAAATCCTAGCCAGAGCAATCAGACAAGAAAAAGAAATAAAGCATATTCAAATTAGAAAGAAGAAATCAAACAATCTCTGTATGCTGATGATAAGATTTACACCTAAAGAACTGTAAAGTCTCCTCCAAAATACTCCTGGACTTGAGGAATGAATTTGGTGAAGTTTTAGGGTACAAAATGAACACACACAATTCAGTAGCACTGCAATACACCAATAGTGGCCAGCCTGAGAATCAGATTAATAATTCAATTCCATTTACAATAGCAGCCAAAGCACTAAAATACCTAGATATATATTTAACCAAGGAGGTGAAAGATCACTACAAGGAGAACTACAATACCGCGATGAAATAAATTGTGCAGGACATAAACAAATGAAGAAACCTCCCACACTCATGGATAGGGATAATCAACATTGTTGACATGACCATATTACCCAAAGTAATCTAGAGATTCAATGCAATCCCTATCAAGCTATCAATATCACTTTTAATAGAATTAGACAAAACAATTTCAAAATTCGTATGGAACCAAAAAAGAACCAGAATAGCCAAAGTAATCCTAAACAAGAACGAAGCTGGAGGCAGCACTTTGTCTGACTTCAAACTATACTACATGGCCATAGTAATCAAAACAGCATGGTATTGGTACAAGAGCAGGCACATGGACCAATAGAACAGAATAGATAATCCAGAAATAAACCCAAATACCTACAAACAACTGATCTTTTAATAGACACTAGGGACACCAAGAAGGAGGGAAGGATGTGTAGGGTTAGGGTTCAGAAGCTACCTATGGGGTTCAATATTCACTACCCAGGGAATGGGCCGTCTGAGATCCAATCCCCACCACTACACAATATGTTCATGTAACAAATACATGTGTGCTCCCTGAATCTAAAATAAAAATAAATAAATGTGATTAATGCAGTATCAGATGAAAAATAATATGTAAAAAAGCACAAAATAGGAGTCTAGAATTTAGTTCAAGTATACAATAACACTAAGATCAAATACACTTAAATTTTCAATTAAAATATACACATTATCAAAGAGAAATTAAAGAAATACTGCTATACACAGATTATGAGACTTACCTAAATCATAAGACTACAGAAAAAAAATTAAAGGATATAAAATTTATACTGTACAAAAGCTATCCAATAGTTTATGCAACTATATAAATGTGAGACAAACTAACATTTATAGAAAAAAGTGAATATTACGGATAGGGAATGATAGTCTGCATATCAGAAACACATCACTGTGTTTGAAGGTATGTATAGCCAATTATACATACATATATGTTATATCTAGTATATAGTATGTCTAGTATATAGTCTATTTAGTATATAGTATATCTTTAAAGAGAGAGGTGTTTAATAAATTCACCATAATATTGTTTTTTTTCATAATTTGTTGTAACAGGTAACATTTATTGAGATTTTTCTATGAGGCACTGTTTTAATTGCTTAATATGTATCAACATATTTAACTGCCATAACAACCTCACAGATAGATTTTAATATGATTGCTTTATATGTATCAACTACTTTAAAATAAATTTTGTACAATATATATCATTATTCACTTCACTTTGAAGATATGGAGACTGAGGTAGAGATTAAATAAATTGCTCAAGATCTCAACTTGTAAGTATTAGAGTCAAGTTTGGAATGAAGAAAGGCTACACTGTTAACTACTGCAGAATAATGCTTCTCAGTAGATAAAAGCAAACAAAATATAATAAGATTATGGACGTTTTTTAATAAAAAAATAATATCTTGATCTTATTGATGGATAATAACTTTGTACTCTTGCATAAGAAATATTCTTATCAACTAAATATGGTTTATTAATAAATATTTACCATGTTTTAGGGCACAACATAAAACTCAATGCAAACCAAAAATTAGTATCTTACAAATCATGTTTTACGGCTGCAGCATAGTGAAGTTAGAAATCAATAATTAAAGCTGACTACCCCAATACAATTGGTTTTTCAAATGCATATTACTAAATAATGTGTTGATCAAATAGAGAATCATTTTGAAATATGGAAAACAATTAGATTGAAATGAAAATACTACAAAAATGTATATTACTACATTATATTTATTATTATATTTGTATATGCTAATTATTAAAGCTAAGTACAGATAAACATTCTAAGAGGATCATTGGAAACCTCCTATACCAGAAGAAAATGAAAGTTAAAGAGCTAAGCATCCAAATTAATAAGCTAGAAAATATCTCACAAACTAAACCCAAGGATTAGATGTGTCAAAAAATAAACAGTTGCGCCTATCAACAAATCTTAAAGCTATTTCAAAAGACTAATAAAATAGTTAAAATTCTGCCAAAATTGATCAAGAAAAAAAGGAAAGACTTTTCGATTTTTCTAAAAATCACTAGAAATGGTATGAATAATTTATGACAATGACTATAATGATTTATGTAATAATTTAAACAATTTAACTGTAATGGGCAATGTTGCAGAAAATATTAATACTAAATAGATTTAATGAGACATAGAAACCTAAATAGACCTCTAATAATTAAAGAAAATGAATAAAGTGTTAAAATTCTCCAACTGTCTTCCTTTTTAAATGCACCAAATCTAGATTGGTTTGGGGAAGACATTTTTTCCAAAGATTCAGTCTCAAACAAATACCTTTTTTTTCAGAAATTAGCAAAAGAAAAACTCCTAACTTATGAAATAATATACCAAACTAATATTTTGGTTCTCCTGCTTTTTGGAATATGGTGAACAGGAACTTTTAAGAAACAATATGAAATTCATTGTATCTAACTCCTTGCCTATGGTGCTCACTGAAGCACTGGAGAAGATACAGTTCCTGTCAGTCTCGGTTCTCCATGACTTAGAAGGTGCACTGTCCCTGCTGAGCTGGTTGTACATGTTGCACGAGGGTAAAAAAAAGCAGACTGTGCCCAATTAACTGAGAGATGTAAACTTCCATTTTCTCCCTTTTATTAGTCACAGGTTTGAATAAAATAGTATCAAGGAAATTGTAAGTCTTGTGATTTGGATAAATTTTGCGTATAACAACATGTAGTAATGTGTGATGTCTTAGGCCTTAACTGCCTTTGCTTTATGGCAAGCTTGATTAACACGTCTGCCAGGTGTTACTTATAAAAGCTATGAGATACCTCTGGTAACTGGTGCCAGGAAAGGTTGACCATAAATGTCATTACTGACAAAAAAAAAAAAAAAAGTTGCATTTAACCATTGTTGTTTTTCAGTATAAACTAGACTATTGTGATTGATACATGCAGCCAAGCTTAACTTGATAAGAAAATCAAACAAAAGCATCACAGAAAAACAAACAAATGTAAAAAACAAAAATGTGTAGACTAATTACAGGCCAGAGAAGAAAAATCCCTAAATAAAATATTATCAAAGCAAATTTAGCAATGTTAAAAAATATTGACCTTGTATTGTTTTCAGGAATAAAATTACAAAATTTATTAATGTAATTCACTTCATCAATATATCAAATTGTGTGAAATATAACAGATGCAAAAAAAAAGCTTTGATTAAATTAAATTTATTCATTATAAAAAGTTTTAGAAAATTCATAATTTTTTATTTTATTTTATTTTAAAGATGTGGGGTACAATTCTGGATTAGGTAGAAAAGTCATAATTGAATAGAACTTTTTTTAACCCTATAAAGTGTATGTTTCAAAATCTAGACCTTTCATGGGTAATTCCAAAATGATAGAATAAATTCCTTTCAGTTACAAACCAGTTAATCACATTTGTTCTTATGGCTTCAAATCAACTATATTAGAAGTCCTCACCATCTCTGAGAGATAAGTAAAAGGAATAAAAGTTGTAGGAACTGGAAAGAAGGAAACAAAGGAGTTTCTATTTCTGATGATATGATTCTACATTTAAAAAATTAGGTGTCTATAGAGAAAGATATAACTAAAGAGCTATATGAACATACAATTATATAAAATCAACTGGTTTTTTAGGCACCAAAAAAAAAAAAATTAAAATATAATTTGCTACTGCAGTGGCCGTGAGTGTGCCACTGCACTCCAGCCTGAGTGACACAGTGAGACTCCAACTCATAAACAAAAAAGAAATAAAATAAAATACAATTCGCAAAACAACCAAAACTATAAATGACCTAAAATTTTATTAAAAAACCATGTGCAAGTTTTTTTAAATAAAGAGAAGTATAGAATTAGTGGAAAAAAAGTAAACCTCACTAAATATAGAGATAAATTATATTCACAGGTAGAGAGACAATATTATAAACCAAATGATTATCCTTATAATTAAACTGGAGTGTTAAGTGCAATTCCAATAAAAATACACAGAAATTCATTTCTTTAAAATTAAATCAGTAAATTTAAAGATCAGTCAAAAAAATGCAACAAATCTTGCTAGAATAATTTAGTCATTAAGACAATATGATTTTGATATAAAAAGTATATAAATAGTACTTTACTTGAATAAAGAGCAAAGAAACAAATTCACCATACATGAAAATTTGGTTTATAACACTGGTTGCATAAAAAAGCAGTGGGAAGAAAACAGATTGCTCAATAAATGGCTCCAAAAAAGCTGAAAATGAAGTAAACAAACTAGAGAGAAATAAAATTAGATCTCTACTTTTTGCCCTGCATGCAAATCAATTCCAAGTGAACTAAAGACATGACTTGAAAAACCGAATCTGAGTACTACTATAAAATATACAGGAAACTATAAGTACAAGAAGTAATTTCTCAATAAACAAATAGAACCCTAAATATATAAATTTTTATTTGTCAAAAACAAATGGAACAAAACATTTAAAATATTGATAAATTTGATTGCATTAAAATTTAAATCTTCTATTTTAACCAATACACAAAAACAAGATAAATCACAGACTATAAAATATATTTATAATCATATAATTAAGAGTTAGTATTTAGAATATATATGTAATTCCTATGATGAAATAATTTTTAAAAAGACAGAAACCTGGAATAAAATTAGAGAAAAGGAAAGAAAATTCCTCGAAGTGGAAAAACCAATAATTGATAACTGATAAAAGACAGTTCAACCTTATTAATAATCAGGGGAAAGCAAATAAAATAATAAAGATATAGCATGTTACTCCAACAGATAGGCAAGTATAAAAAAAGGCTGAAAATACCAAATGTTGCAAGGATATAGAAAAATGGGAGACTTCATACTTTGCAGGTGGGAGTGACAATTTGCAATCACTTTGGAGAGTAATTTGGCAACTTACTCTCCAAACTTAGCAGAAGTGCATACCGTTCAACAAAGTAGTTTCTTTAGAATTCTATTTTAGACTAGAATTGTTTGTGTGTTTGCACATGGGTACTTGTATAAAGATGTTCATTGCAGAATCATTTGTGAAAGCATCATAGTACTAAAAATTAAAATCTACCAGAGTTACACGTATTAACATAGGAAAATTTATTTCAAAGATCCAATGTTTAATGAAAAAAGAAAGTTGCTGAGTAGGATTATTACATCCTTTAAATATGTGTGAAACACAGTCTAAATTATCCATTGCACATACTTAGTAAGTTTATAAAAATATGCCTAGCAACAATAAAAACCAAACTGAAGATATTGACTCATTCTGGGTTAAGAGGAAAGAGAAGAATGCATTTAAGGGGCCTGAACTGTATCTGTTAGATTTTATTTTTAATAAAAATACATTAGGCAAATATAGCAACCTGTTAAGTTTTGGCAAAGCTATCAACTATGTATAATATAAAATATTTTTTGGTAAAAAAATGCTTTATTTTTAAAAAGGTTAAAATATATTTATTGACATATTTTGCAACAAAACATTTTAAATTAAAAAAATCCCTGTGTTTATTAAGTGAATATAACAAGGAATAATAAAAACGTGAATGAGACTTTAAGGTTGAAAGGAGGAAGGAATTCCAGATTGGAGCTTGGGGAAGGGCCAAGGCACAGAGGCAGTGATGTGTAGGGAGTCAGGGGGGAAATGTACTGAGAGACAAGGAGAGTGAGTCAGAGGGGAAGTTTAGTTCTAAGTGCTGCTCTACCTTTTCATACTGGGAATTAACCTCAGGTCTTAGTGTTCTCAACTTTATTAATTAATGCATTTTTAATGTGTTATGTCTTTTTTTTATTTTTTATTTTAAAGATGTTGGGTCAATTCGGGATTAGATAGATAAGTGGTCATTGTACAGATAAAGGCCCAAATTTGTCCTGATTCTATTATCAGTTTCTGGCCTTAGCTTCCTAATTCCTTTTCCAGTGAATTCACCTTTCCCATACCTTTGCATTTCAGACATCTCAGGTCCTCAAGCTTTGTTTCTTAAGACAGTGATCTTTTTATATTACAGATATGATTCTATCAGTTCCTTGTCAACATTACCTTTGTTTCTCATTCATACGTGTTACCCAAGTTCTTCTCTATAAATGAAACACCGTTCCTCCTGGCTAGTCAATAATCTGCCTAATATGACCAGTGAAGGTTCATCAATTTAATTTCAGTTGAAATGACATAGCATCAGGGATGTTCTCCTTGCTCCTTCCCATAATAGTTTGGCACATTTGTTTTAGCTAGTTTATTAATTGTACAAATTTTGTTATACTATCTTTTTCACTATTAGACTGTTATTCTTTTAGAATTAGAGGTGTTGTCTTCCTTGTTCATTTCTGTGTCTTGATTTCACAATGATTAGGCACATAAAATTTCAATAATTTGCATGAATTAAAAAAGGATCATATCTGTGCATACATATTTAATCACCTCCTGCTAAATGTGGTGCTTATTTCCCTAATAGCAAATTTCTAAGTGGCTTACTTCTGCTGAGAGCTAACGTTTAAATCAAAAAAATTAGCCGAGCATGGTAGCACGCGCCTGTGGTTCCAGCTACTGGGAAGGCCGAGGCAGAAGGATCGCCGGAGTCCAGCAGGTCGAGGCTGCGGTGGCCTGGTGCGGCCACTGCACTCCAGTCTGGGCGACAGAGTGAGACTCCAATTCAAAAAAACAAAAAACAAACAAACAAAAATAAATTTCATGACTAATAGTTGCATCCTCTTATTTAGTAAATTTATTAGTCCCATTGGTTTTTTTTGTTCCTCTAAAATGGGCAGGAGAAATTTCTTTTTTTTTTAATCCTAGACACTTGCTTAAAACTGTTATGCTCTTCTAACATGCATCTCAGTTTCTCCTACCCCATGAAAAATATTTATTTTTAGATATTCAGACAGAAATAACTGTCTCCCATTTTTTTCTAATTCTAGGATAAGAAATGCTTGAGGCACTATTAATGACTCAGTGATATAAAAAAAGACTGAGGATTACTGTGTCTATGTTTCTTCTTACTTCATATGTTTTTTTTTCCAGTTGTATTGTCCCCTCATAAAACATGCTGACAAATTTTAAGAAGTAAAGTTTATACAAAATATACCTTTAAACCACAATGGAATTAAACTACAAATAAGCAAAAGAAAGATAGTTGGAAAATTCAAAATCTCTGGAAATTACAACACATTTTTAATTAACACATGGGTCAAAGAAGATTCTTAACAAAAATGTAAAAACACTTTGGATGAAATTAAAATAAAGTTCACCGTATTAAAATTTGTGGAATATAGTGAAAGCAGTGCTTAGAGGGAAATTTCTAGCATTAAATGTATATATTAGAAAAGAAGAAAGATCTAAAAATCATTCACTTATGCTTCCATTTTAGAAAACTAGGGAAGGAAGAGAACTTTAAATCTAAGGCAAGCAGAAGAAAATAAATAATATAAAATAGAGTAAAAATCAATAAAGTTGAAAACACAAAAGCAAGAGAAAAACAATGAAACCCAAAACTGGTCCTTTGTAAAGATCATAGCCGGGCGTGGTAGCGCACACCTGTAGTTCCAGCTTCCAGCTACTTGGAAGGCTGAGGCGGAAGGATCGTTGGAGCCCAACAGGTCGAGGCTGCAGTGGCCAGGGGTGTGCCACTGTACTCCAGTTTGTGTGACGGAGTGAGACTCCAACTCAAAAAAAAAAAAAAAAATCTATAAACCTCTTGCCATACTAACCAAGAATAAAATAAAACAGACACAAATTACTAGTATCAGACATGTAAGAGTAGTCATCACTACTGATCCCACTGGCAATAAAATAATAATACAAGACTATTATGAAGAATTTTATGCCCACACATTCTATCTAAAGACCAGAATGCCCAACTTCACAACTTGTTTAAAACTGTAACTATTAAGACCATGTGATATTGGTGAAGGAATAGACAAATAAATCAATAATACAGAACACCAGAGACCCCAGAAATAGAACCACACAAACATTGCCAACTAATCTTTAACAAAGAGCAAAATTCAATGGAGAAGGGATAGTCTTTTCAACAAGTAGTGCAGGAAAAACTGGACATCCACTTGTCAAAAGAAAATGAATCTAGACAAAGACCTTAACCTTGCACAAAAGTTATCTTGAAATGCATCATTCATAAACCTAAATGTAAAACTACACAAATTTGAAAAGACAACCAAGGGATTAATCTATGTGATCTTGGGTTCAACAATTAGTTTTTGGCTATAACATCAAAAGTATGATACTTAAAAAAATAAAATTGATATTGTGAATAATACTACAATAAACATGTATGTGCAGGTATCTTTTTTACAGGATGATTTGAGTTCCTCTGGGTATATTCCCAGAAGGGGGATTGCTGGGTCATATGGATGGTTGATTTTTAGATCTTTTAGAAATCACCACACTGACACTGTTTCCCACAGAGGTTGTATTAGTTTACACTCCCATCAACAGCGTAGAAGTATTCCCTTTTCCTCGCATCCTCTCTAGCACCAGCTGTTTTTTGAGTTATTGAAGATGGCCATCCTAACTGGAGTTAGGTGGTATTTCAGTGTGGTTTTAATTTTCATTTATTTGATGATTAATGATGCTGAGCATTTTTCGAAAGTAGACTGGTTTAAAAAAATGTGGTACATATACACAATGGAATATTATGCAGCCATAAATAAGGACAACATTATGGATTTCACAGCAACTTGGAAAGATTTAGCGTCTCTCGTGCTCAGTGATCTATCACAGAAACAAAAAACTGAGTACCACATGTTCTCACTTATAAGCAGACACTGATCATTTATCATAACACTAATATAAGAAAGGGTTTGGCTGCAGCAGGACACTGCCAGGGGAAGGAAGTGGATCACATAACATCAATAAGAGTACCTGACCTCAAACCAGGCAAAGCAGGACCAAAGGAAGGCCCAAACTTTACTTGTACATTGACCACTTATCTACCTAATCCTGAATTGTACTCCACATCCTTAAAATAATTTTGTTTAAAAAAGAAGCCTAATCACCTCTTATAGGCCCCATCTCTTAATATTGCTGAATATGAAAAATAATAATAATAAAGTTGGTAATTTGGACTTCATTGAAATGTAAAACTTCTGCCCTGTGAAAACTTCTCTCTGTTAAGAGAATAAAAGTATAAGTACAGATTGGAAGAAAATATTTGTAAAACACAATCTGATAAAGGACTTGTCAATATACAAATAGCTCAACAATAAGGTAACAGGCAATCCAACAAAAAAGTAGGCAAGTAAAATGTGTAGATGGCCAATAGGTATATGAAAATATGTTCAATCTCATATGTAATTAGAGAATTATAAATTTAAATAACAATAGGATACCACCACACACTAATAAATGGCTAAAATTAAAGAAAGAAAACTGAAAATACTTCATGCTGGCAAGGATTTGCAGCAAGAAAAATTCACATGCATTGCTGTCAGGGATGCGAAATGGTATCAGCACTTTGGAAGATGGTTTAGCAGTTTCGTTCAAATTTAAGCAGTCTCACCATGCAATACATCAATCACACTAATAGATATTTACACAAATGTGTTAAAACATTATAAGTACACAAAAACCTGCACAAAAATGTTTATAGCTGTCTAATCATAATTGACAAAACTGGAAGCAACCAAGGTGATCTTTAAAAAATGAATGAATAAAATAAAACATTGTGGTGCATTTATATATTGGAATACTATTTAGTGATAAAAAGAAATGAGCTATCAACCACAAAAAGTTATGGTAGAAACTTAAATACATATTCCTTGATAAAATAAGCCTATCTGAAAAGTTTACACAGTGGTCCCTTAAAATCCTTGGGGAATTCATTTTAGAACTATTGCAGATATCAAATTTGGCAGAATTTCAAGTCTCTTACAGAAAATGGCATAGTATTTGCATACAATCTACACACATCCTCCTGTATACAATAAATCATCTCTACATTATAATACCTATCACAATGTAAATGCTTTGTAAGTAAAGTACTGTACTTTTGAAATGTGTTATTTTTATTGCTGCATTATTAACTTATTTTATTTTGAAAAAATATTTTTGGTCCATGGTTACTTGAATCCGTGGATGCAGAATCCATGGATATGGGAGGGCCAACGGTATATTATTTTATTCCAACTATATGACATTCTGGAAAAGGCAAAACTACAGAGACAGTAAAATATCAGTAGTTGCCCAGGCTTCAGGGATGAGAGGGAGGTATGAATAAATGGAGCACAGGGGATTCTTAGGATTTTGTCAATATCCATAGACCTGTACAACACAAAAAGTATAAGGTAACAGGCAAGCCAACAAAAAAGTAGGCAAATAAAATGTGTAGATAGCCAAAAAAAGTATATGCTAATGTAAGTCATGAACTTTAATACTAATACATCAGTATTTATTTATCAAATATACAAAACTAATATGAGATGTTAATAGTAGAGGAGTCTATGGTGGGGGAAGAGAAGGGATATATGGGAACTCTGTACTTTCCACTCAATTTTCTTATAACTCAACAATAAGATAACAATCCAACTAAAAAGTAGGCAAAAGCTCTGAACAAACACTTTACCAAATGAAATATGTGGATGGCCAATAGGTATACGAAGAGATGCCCAAACTCTATGTTATTAGAGAATTACAAGTTTAAACAATAGGATATCAACACACACCAATAAATAACTAAAATTAAAATTTCTAAAAATAGTCTACTGATTTTAAAACAAAAATATAATATACAATCTAAGTACACACTCATAATCACAACCTGTGTAAGCTAACGGTCATCTGGAACGGTCATCTGTACTGACCTGTAGCTACAATAAGAATGAAATGAGCTAGCTGGAAGTATATATGTGCCATTTAAAGTCAGACATTCCCTTGGAACCTGGAGCAACTTGTCTGCATTGTTTAATATATAGATCTATGATTTAGCCTGGTAACCAGTTGCATAGCCTAGATTTGCCAGATGATCTGCAGAGTACAAAAACCCCAACTGTAAAATTTGGTGCAGGCTTACCTGTGATCATAATTTCTTGCACATATTTTGGTGGTTTATACTCCAACCGCAAAGTGCATATTGTGCTACTAGAAAAGAACTCTGCGGGGCTGTGCTTGGAAGTGTAGAAACTTGATTGCACATGCTTTCTGTTCATGCTGTACCATATTCTTTAACCTCCATTAAAGGCTTACTTATATCCACAGTGTGGAGTCCTGGGAGGCCTTCCAATTATCCAAGTTAAGAAATAGTAAATTGGCAGTATTCTAGAACAAACAAAATATGATCCTTTTAATCAAAAGTCCTTCTCTCCCAGTAAAGTAAAACACAATTACAATTTTGAGTATACAAATGGTTCCTGACTTATGGCTCAACTTACAATTTTTTGACTTTAGAATGAGTTTATTAGGACATAATCTCATCATTAATTTGAGGAACTCCTGGCTTTAGAATGGTTTGACTTGAAGACTTTTTGACTTTATGATGGGTTTATTGGGGTTTTAAATGCATTGTCAATTTACAATGGGTTTATTGTGACATCACTCCAGTGCAAGTCGAGTAAAAACTGTAAAAATGGAAATGGATAAAAAGACCAAACAAACAAACAAAAAAGGTGAAAGTTTCTCAAAATAACTAATAAGCAGAAAATGCATTTTTCTGAAAGAAAATTATTTCTTTATAATTTTACCATCTTCATATTAATTCTTAAACATTATTTAGTTTTACTATCTTTTGACATTCATGCTTCTTTCATCCAATATTATATCAAGATTTACTCTTCTCGTGACTGTACTGATATTATATTTTATTAATATTCCAGTTTAATATTCTACTCATGAAGAATATGGGTGTTTCCAGTTTGAAAAATATGATTAAGCCTACTCTGTTATGTAAACCTATTGTTGTGCGTATTTCCTAATGTACAAGAGCAGGTCTTCCTATGGGACATATACTGAAGGGTAGAATACCTGTGTCATACGTGATGTGTTTTTTCAACTTTACTAGACAATGAGAGTTTTCCAAAGTAGTTGCCAATGTATACTCCCAGCAGTATATGTTCTCATTACTCTACATCTTCGCAAACACTTGATAGTGTAAGACTTAATTTGTCTGTCCTAACAGATGTGCAGTCATATCTTATTGCAATTTTAAATGAATTTTCTGCTTATTAGTTAGTTTGAGAATCTTTCACCTTTTTTTGTTTTTTGGTCTTTTTATCTATTTAGCTTTCCTCCTTTCAAAGTCTCTAATCAAATCTCTTCTCCATTTTTCTATTGAGCTGCCTGTCTTTTTCTCACTGATTTGTAGGGTAATTTTGGATATGAACCACTTCTCTGTTATATGTGTAACAAACAAAATATATGGAGGGTGCCAAAAAATGTGCATGCATTTTAAGAAAGGAAAAAACTGCATTGAAATTGCAATACTCAATATATACCATTAACAAACGATAAATACAAGACACTTTTGACTTCTGCAGTTACAAGAGGTGTTCAAAGTGGTTACCATCAGCGTCCAGACACTTCTGATTATGGCAAACTAAAAGTAATACATAGATAACATCTCTTAAAATGTGCATATGCTTTTTTGGCATCCCCAGTATGTGTAACAAATATTGTCTCTCACCACCATAGCTGAAGTTTTCTGCATCATTTCTTAATTGTAGTTTGTCTTGCAACTTAGTTTATGATGTCTTATAATGAAGAGGGATACTTAATTTTAAGGTTGTCAGGTTTACAAGTCACGTTATAGTTAATGCTTTTTAAGCGTTCCTGAAGACATTTTCTGGACATAAAAACTGTGCAGATGTTCTCTTATAGTTCATTCGAAAAATATTTAATTTTTAACTTTGACTGTCACATATATAATTTGTCTGAATTAATTAATTATTTTCCAGAATTGATTTTTTTGTCTCTGGGTTGTGACAGAATTCAATTAAAAAAAATTTTTTTAGCCGGGCTCGGTGGCTCAGCCTGTAATCCCTTGCTTGGGGAGGCTGAGGTGAGTGGATTGCCTGAGCCCGCGGGTTCGAGACCCACCTGGGCAACTTGGCGAGACCTCATCTCTAAATAAATTTAAAAAAAAAATTTTTTTTTTGAGTTGGAGTCTCACTCTGTCGCCCAGACTGGAGTGCAGTGGCCACTCCCGGCCACCGCAGCCTCGACCTGCTGGGCTCCGGCGATCCTTCCGCATCAGCCTTCCAAGTAGCTGGAACTACAGGCGCGTGCTGCCAAGCCCGGC
>CAUYQG010125159.1:0-18840 GCA_963574415.1 Tarsius wallacei | reverse complement strand
TTCCAGCTACTTGGAAGGCTGAGGCAGAAGGATCGCCGGAGCCCAGCAGGTCGAGGCTGCGGTGGCCGGGAGCGGCCACTGCACTCCAGTCTGGGCGACAGAGTGAGACTCCAACTCAAAAAAAAAAAAAAAAAAAAGAATCATTATCCATATATGAGAAATAATATAGTAATATATCTATCTCAGATTGCTATAAGGATGAAATACAAAACATGTTACTTACTTAACATGATGCTTGATAAAGAATGTCTCCACTAAATGTCAGTGGTTGTTATTATTGTTATTAAAAGCTTGAAAATTTTCACTTTGTATAAATAGAGTGATAATTATGCCAGGAAACTTGAAAGGAAATCACAGAAAATTGTGTGGCTTGGATAACCTACAGTTAACTTGTCTTAATATAGTAGCAATGCTCAATTTATAGTATCTGTTAGGACCTAAGTAAGAAGAGGTCTAGAAGTTTGTATTTGAGCTTGTTTTGATTTTCTTGGGAAATGAAGTTTAGAAAGAAATCAAGAAATCAGTGCTGAAAAGTAATCACCAATAGAACTAGTAATCAATAATTGCCAGAGTGCTAAATTGGAGTGAAATCGTGAGTGACTGGGTGACTTGATTAACACAGGTTGTATAATTAGAATGAAGTATATCACTGATCATCCAGTTTGGAAAACAAAGATTATGCATGGTACTTCAACAGAAAGAATTTAACAAAAGAACTAGTTAAACATGTGGTAGAGACCTAAAACAGCAGAAAGGGCACACGGAATCAACACAGAGATAGCAACTGCGGGATGTAACTACAAACTCAAGGGCTTGGAAATCAAAGGGCAAGATATTAGAACATAAACTCTGTGAGAAGGGACCCTAAAAACCTGGAATTCTGACCTCAGAGAAGAGATTGCTGACTAAAGAATGCTGGTTCACGAATACTAAACAGCTTGGAGAAGGAGCCCACACAGCTGAGATGCAGCACTCTGAGAAGGGAGCAGTGTCCAGCTGGTCATTGTCCAAAGGAACTCAAAGGAGGGGTACTTTGGAGCTAAGTCTTGAATGTTGCTGGAATGGTTCAGGTACATCTAAAGAAGTGTGATGAGGTTGATCCTCAAACAGCAAGAGCAGAGGAACAACTGAAGACTGGAACCAACTGCCTGTGCAAAGATGACCTTAGTGTAGTCCTATGGACTAAAAACACGTAACTGCAGAGGCAATACTCAACCAGCTGCCTTCTAGTATCCCTCTGGTGCAGAGAGTGGCAAACTACAGCCCATGAGCCAAATCTGGTCTGCTTCATGTTTTTTGTAGAGGGTACGAGTTAAGGATCAGTGTGTGCCTGTAGTTCCAGCTGCTTGGGAGGCGGAGGCAAGACAATCGCTCAAGCCCGGGAGTTCAAGAACAACATGTGCAACATAGCGATAACTCATTTTACTCTCTCTCTCAAAAAAAAAGTATTTCGTGACAGGTAAAAATTACATATAATTCAAATTATTTACTGTAAAAATTTTTACTGTAAAACATGTGAGCTCATTTATTTACTTATCATCTGTGGGTGCTTTCAAGCTGCAAAGGTACAGTTGAACAGTTGTCACAAAGACCATACAGCCTACAAAACAATAACAAAAATTTATTTACCATCATTTCCTAAAAAAAAAAAAAAAATGTGTGTCAACTCCTGCTCTAGTGCTTTCTATTAACAAAGAGGAAATGTTGTTTGTCGAGGTCTAGCCCCAGCACCACAAAGTGCAGTATGGAAGGATGGCTTTGTGGCTGAGAGACAACTGCTTATTGCTTGACAGAGTTGGTTCTCTGTACCTACTGGATTTGAAAACAGGTGAGTTTTTCTAGTGAGTATTAGAATATGTGGCTATGTGCTAATATATGACAGCTTCCCTGACTCCGTTAGGCCCTGCTGTCCTATCTTCATCCTCTCATTCTCTGTCCAATTCTCCTTGTTGATATTTTTAAAGGGTCTAATAACTTGTCTAATATATGCCTATTTTCTTTTCTTCTTCTAGTTGCCTCATTCTTTTGTTTTTTTTCTCCACTCACTCAGACATTTTCAGATCTCTCACACTTTGCAAACTCTTGAAGTTTCTTAAGTAACATTGTTCTGGATACAAACCAAAATAGATTTTCCCCAAATAGCCAAGTACCTGAGAAAGGATTGTCAATAACAGCAAGGTGACATTGCTCTTCACATGACACGACTTCAGGTGGTTTGATGGAAATAAGTGCACCATTGTTAAATGCCACAAAGGATCGCTAATGGAAATGATGGGCCTCTTTTTTAATGTTGAGAGTCTTCTCTCTACTCTTCCTTTCTTCTACTTTGAATTATCCATGTTTATGTGAACAACACCCTGAAGTAAAGAAATCTCATAATTTCTAAATCTTATTTGATAATTAGCTTTTAAATTCTACCGAAGCTTTATAAACAGCTAAAAAATATAGTCACACACTGCATAATGATGTTTTCGTCAATGACAGGCTGCATAAATGATAATGGTCCCATAAGATTATAGTAGCTTATTTTACTGTATCTTTTCTATATTTAGATGTGCTTACACAAATAATGACCTTTAGTTACAGTTACCTACAGGATTCAGTACCGTAGCATGCTGGATAGGTTTGTAGTCTAGGATCAAAAGACTACACCACCTAGGCTGTACCATCTAGCTTTCTGTAAGTACACTCTATGATGTTCATATAATGATGAAATCATCTAACAGTGCATTTCTCAGAATGTGTAACCATCACTTACCTATTCATGTCTTTACTAGCAACACATTTTGAATTTATTTCTCAGCTTGCCTGAAATCTGAAACAACAAATATTGAAATTAATGAACCACTTGAGACCCGGTCCCCACCACTGAACAGTACGTCCATGTAACAAATATCACACCCCTGAAACTAAAATTATTTTTTTAAGTTAAAATAAAATAAAGAAATATAAAGACTCTAAAGGAACAGAACTAGTGAGTTGTAAGAGAGTATGCCTTTTTCTGGGGGTGCTTATAAGGATCGTGTGTTTGTGTTTATGACAGATCACCTCTGGCAATAGGAGGAAAGGAATTGGGTTAAAGTGTAAATTAGCGAGGATGAAAAGGTATCATTCTGCCTTCAAAGAACTTGAAATTTAGCCCAGAAAGGAGACTTTATGAAACAAACAAAATTAAGACTTAAAAATTAACATAGAAATATATTCAACAAATGTAGTCCAAACTGTAAGAGTTTGGGGTCCTAAGAGACTATGAAAAAGGCTAATGGGTCCTCTTTGCGTTAATTAAGAGATAACAAATCAATGATGTTCTAAATTTAATTAGCTTGAATTAGAATTCTTTATATATGTCTATACAGATTTATATGCTGCCTTTTACATTTTGGCAAGATGTTGAATTAATAATAATGTGTTGCACTTATTTTCTCTATCCAATTTAGTCTTTCAAGAATTCTGGGAGATTCAGCAAAGTCTGCATTGACCAATCTAAGTAAGTCATGTTCCCAATACCTTTCTCTTAATGTATCTGTGTGGGAGGAGAATTGGCCTTTTTTGAACTCTTGCCAAGCAAATCTGAGAACAGATTGATATTCACCATTAGTCAAGTGGAGATTATGTGAGAAAGTAGATTTAAATCAGCTCTTTAGATATTCGGGTCTGATATATAAGGGTCAGAATCGTAAAGAAGGAGGGTTCATTAAACTGAAAACTAGTTTAGAATTCGGGGAAAAAATTTTGATTCTGGTTTATTTTGATTTTTATTTTCAGGTCAGATCGAACTGTCACCCTGGCTGGAGTACAGTTGTACAATCACGGTTCACCACAGTCTTGAACTCCTGGGCTCAGGTGATCCTCCTGCCTCAGCCTCCCAAGTACTTGGAACTACAAACACATTTCACCATGCTCTGCTAATTTTTTGACTTTATATAGATGAGATCTTGCTATATTGCCAAAGTTGGTCTTGAACTCCTGGGCTCAAGTAATCTTCCCGCCTTGGCCTCCTAAAGTACTGGAATTACAGGTGTGAGCCATCAAACTTGGCCTAGACTTTCTTATTCTTAGGAAAATTCATTGAAATGGGTAACAAAAAATGTATGCGATGAACATGAACTTGTAAAAAACATGCCTACAAGGGGCATGTGAAATCCATATAAATGTATTTTATTAGCCATTCTTTGATTAATTAATCATTGTATTCTCAAAATTTCAGGGAGCTTTAGCAGTTATAAAGAGTCCTAAATAAGAAAGAGAAGTAGAAAACAGTCTCTTCGGGACCCATATTCTATGCAAACTGCATCATGTTCTGTGGTTTAAAGAAATAGAATACATAGACATGATTACTTAGGTATATATAATGTATATATAAAAAGTCCATAGGCTGGCTGAAAGACAGGAGAAGAAAATAGGTAAGAGGCATTACCAAGATACAATCCAGTAGCAGGTAACTTATTAATTTAAATAGAATATTGAAGGGGAAATAAAAGAGAAAATCTTAATAGTATCTAGATAGAGTGTTTAATACACAGCAGGTCAGTGGTGAATAATTGAGATTCAGACCTACTCTACTGAAAGTATTGGCCAGTTTCTGCAAACTTTATAGCATAGTTTTCAAACAATATGAGATGGGCCTCTTGAAGGCATGGATACAGGAAGAAGAAAATATTCTTCATATATGTATATCAAATAAAAATGAAGCTATAAATTACAAACAAACTTCTAGAGAATTAAGTCCTAGGCAGCAAATGCAGATAAGAAAAAAAGATAGTTTTGCTGAAATACGTAACAATTAAATAAGACTAATACATAATAATATTTGTTGAATTTTCTCATGTTGTTAAACTTTTAAAAGGAGTGACTCTATGCATTAATAATAAAATATAAAAATAGATATCAAGTTTTTTTCAAAGTTTATGGTAGAAAAATGTTTTATATCAATATGCTAATTGTAGATTTTTGCTAGCTAAACTAGTCATTTTAAGTGGTCTATGCAAAGGAGAGAGAGATATAGTAGAAATATTGTTGTTTTGGTAAATTTTAATCCTGTTTAGGGCAAAAGTAGATATATTTATTCAGTTGAATTTGAGTGCCAAAAACACAGCTATATCTTTTGAATTATTTTTTGAAATAATTTGTTTATTTAATAATATATTTTAAATGTTTGCAATTAGTAGACAAACACAATATTGCATTTATTGAATATTGACTTCTAGAAAGAGATGCAGATTCTCATCTTCAAGTCTCCATTTGCTTATTTCACTTCTGAAAATAAAAGCTGAAATGTCTCATGGGTTCAAAGTAGTGGGAGCTGGCACTGTTTGGGTAATAAGTAAAACAATTTCAACTTTGATTAAGCATCTTGACAAACCTGAAAAAAAAAAGGAATCCCTTTGAATTTGGTTTATTGTGCTGTTTTCTGTCTTGTGGTTTGTACTGTAAGAGCTCTGGGATAGATGAACCTAAAAACATCTTCTTCTTGGAAGATGGATCTCCTGTAGCTCCAGCGAAGTTTCTCTAAGTTTGCCTTTGTGTTATCTTCTTGCCATTTTGAGTGGCAAAATCTAGATTTGCTAGAACATAAATATATGATCTGAGGAACATAGCCTTCCCTGTAACCTCAATGTCTGGGGAAGTAAATAGTAGATGCTTAAAAAAAATTGATTAAATCATAGATTTAAGGCTAGCTTGTGGTCTCAGTGAGTGATAGATTGGGGTACTGAGTTTAGTTTTAAATTAGGACATATTTACAGCTTAGTCTTAAAAAAAAAGTCCTTTACATCAAATTTCCTTCAGCAAAGATAACTAACAGAATACATTGGGGATAAAACCAAAAGCTGTTACTCACAATGGTCTTACAGTTATCTGCAGTCCACTGGATCTAAATCACATATGTAAAGTTAAGTAGTAGTGAGCAGTTTGTCACAATCCAAGAGTGCTGGGTTTGTCATATCTATCGCTTTGCTTCCATAAGATGTAAGAGTGAAGCTGTTGATCACAATATTGAATATCTGACGTTTGACAACTTAATTCACTTGCCAGTGGAGGATAGAAGATGAAGAATGATTGATCCATTTCTGCATCAGATAGTTATTTTATAAATGTATTTTGTGTATCTAGCACTTTAGTGAAAAGAGTCGTAAAAATAGAAACAGAAGAAATCATATTCTCTGTAAGGTAAAAGATGTTTGCAAAAGTTCTAGAAACCATGTTAGCAAGTATTTGTGACTATGAGTTCTACAAATAGATATAATCAGGGATTATTTAGAATGTAGAATTTTTCTCAAAGAAACAATGTAGTAGTATAAAATTATTTCCAAATATCCATTCCATTTCTTATAATATTTCTCTATAGTATTTTTGTTTTAAGATAACACATTTTGTATTTCAATTATATGTAACAAAACTGTAATAAAATTTGAAGGCTCATAAAAGTCTTATGATCGGACAGGCACGTTGACTCAAGCCTATAATCCCAACCCTTTGGGAGACTGAAGCAAGAAGACTGCCTGAGCTCAGGAGTTGCCTGGGCAACTTGATGAGACTTCGTCTCTACCATAAATCAAAAAATAAGTAAGGCATGATAGTACACACCTGTAGTTCCAGCTACTTGGAAGGCTGAGGTGGAAGGATCGCCTGAGTCCAGCAGGTCGAGACTGCGGTGGCCGTGAACGTGCCACTGCACTCCAGCCTGGGCAACAGAGTGAGACTCTGACTCAAAAAAAAATCATATGTTCAAAAAGCAATACAAATTTTATATAAGCAATTTAATTAGTGTATACTTTTTTAAAATAAGGAAGTACATACTATATTTCACTTATAACTCGCCAGGGTATATAACAAGGTGCATGTTGTTTATAGTAAGTATGTATTAAAAGTGGACTGTCTCTACGGAACAAAGAGAATAATGTTTATCTTTTCTATTCTGAGGGTATACCATATATCTGACAGATAAAATATTTAATAACCATAAATGAATATCACCTGCCATCCCAGCACTTTGGGAGGTCCAGACAGGAGAACTACTTGAGCCCAGGAACTTGAGAGCAACCTAGGCAACAAAGCTAGCTATAAAAACAAAAAATTACTCACATGTAGTGGCATGTGTCTGTAGTTCCGTCTACTCAGGAGGCTGAGACAGAAGGATCACCTGAGCACAGGAGGTCGAGGCTGCGGTGAGCTGTGATCGCACCATTGTACTCTAGCCTGGGTGTCTGAGTGAGATCCCAACTCAAAAATAAAAATAAAAATAAATAAATGAATGCATAAATTCGTGAATGAAAATAAGAATGAATGAATACATAAATGAGAGAAAAAGATGCAACAATTTTTGGAATTTTTATTGACATCTCTAAAGATATTCTATTATTCTGTGTTCTTTAATCTCTTTACCCCAAACAATCTAAGTATATAAGTACACACAAATATGCACACACATTTATGTATGTATGTATATGTGTATGTATGTACATATATAAATTGGGGAGTTGATATCTATGTAAAAATGTTATAAAGTTGTTGTGACTGTAATCTGTGGTTTTGTAAATCTAATATTGAAAATTTACTAATGTTAATTCAGAATAGTTTCCCTAACTAGGCTTAAGATAAATTTTTTGAGAAAATATCATTTCCAGTTCATTTTGAAAGCTGATAATAACCAGAAGGTCTACTTCTAACTTGTAAAATGCTTATCCATATGAAGTTAAGCTACTATTGATCATTTTAAGTCATACAAACTGAAAATTAGAAACTCATGCATGATATTTTTGCCATTTGCTTTCTATAAGCTGTCCTCAGGTTTTCAAAATGTTATATTTAGTGGCAACCCCCTTTCAGGCCCCCTCCCTCTTGGGAGCTTTTCTGTCTTCTTAATAAATCCTACTTTCTCAAAAAAAATTGTTACATTTAGTTTGGTTTATATCTATGCTTCATCTTAGTTTGCACTACAATTCAACAACAAAATAGCCTTTTACAAATATGTGGGTTTAGATCTCCTTAATTTCATATTATTAATTAGTATATTAAAAATAAATAAGAAACATTCTTATATTCCAGGATTTTAAGGAATTCTAATAAAGCTTCTCTGCAATATTGTTCATTTTGACTTTGCCAAGTTCAAAGTGTAGTGCTGATTCAACAGCAGCATATTTAGGTGCCTTAGGGCTTTTTCCATGAAGAGTGAACACCTTTTGGCATTTTCTGTTCTTGTTTCTCCAAGTTCTCATACTGCTTTTGAGGGTCATGGGGTGAGGCCCATCTGTTTAACCAGGTTTTTACCTGATAATGCAGGTAGACTGGAAAGTTGAAACTCAACCTCACTTTCCTTTAAGTATTGTAATGAGCATCTTATATCTGCTCAGAGACTAAGTAATGAGCTTATTTAAAAATGAAAATAATAGCAAAATGTCAGTTTTGCTTGCTTCAACTATTTCATAATTCCCGTGGGCTGGGTGTCTTCCTTCTGCCAAATTGAATCAGTTTGGTTTAAGACTACCCTAATATATCACGAATGGATTTAAGCCAATTTATCCACTTAAATGCCAAAAGCTCTACTTGAGTAGGGTAGAGGCATCACAAACCAATCTAAGACTTTTCTTATTATCTGATTGTTCAAAATGAGCATGGGCATTATTCCCCTTCAAAAAAAGACTCAAGTGAAGTTTTGTTTGTTGATTCTTTTTTTCTTCTTGTGACTTTATGGAACATAGAGACACAGCTATATAGATTCTGCTATAAATATGCTTTTAGGCAACAACTGGGCAATATAAATATGAGAAATACCTGGGAATTGCATTTAAGCCTATGAAAGAAGAAAATGAGAAAGAGATTTATGCAATAACCCATTTGAGATAACAACACAGACTCCTAAGGAATTTTAGAGCAAAGTAAAATTAGATTCATGACCAGTTCCAGAATCTAGCTGACTGAAATGGATTGATCAAAAGGTGGGTACTTTTAGATTCCTTTAGATCTGTGCTGCCCAATATTATAGTTAGCCACTCATAGATGTTTACATTTAAACTAGCTAAAATTAAACTAAATTAAAAAGTCGGTCCATCAGCCATACTAGCCAAGGTTTCAAGTGTTCAATAAAAACATGTGCCTAGTGGTTAAGAAATTGAACAGCACAGGTATAGAATATTTCCATCATTGCAGACATTTCTATTGGAATGCACAGCTGTGGAGTAGTAATCCTAAGGGAAAATTTTCTCTCTGATTGGTTCCAGTTCTTCACAAATCCAAAGAGTGAAATATGAAAACTCTCCCTCAGTTGGCCTGAAACTAGCCTTAAAGAGAATGTTATTTTTAAGTCACTGTGGTCCATATTCAAGGTACCTCAATGTTGGCCAATTGTTCCCTATATATTTTCTACACTCAACATCTAGTATTATCTGTGCTAATAACGATCTGTTATATATAGTATTAAAACTAAATTGAATTGCAATTACATTTTTAACTATGAAAAATCTTGAAATATAGGACATGATGTAATACATTAATTTTAGTTTTGCATTTGTTTCTTCAGAATTACCAATTACATTTAATAGATTTTAGCTATTTTTTGTAACTATTTTGCTTTATAATTATTTTGATAGATTTATTTTTATCTCATTTAAAAATAACTGTGTAAAGTCAGCTTATATTATTTACTGATATTCCAGGCATACTTATTTAATTTCTTTGGTTGTTTCCTATCTGACTTTTGACACTACTAAATATTGTTCTCTTTTATGTGTTTCTTGAATTTGGACAGTGCTTTTCTCACCTTATTCTATTCTGAATATCCTTTAATTTAAATATTTTCATCCCCTTGTTGAGAGTTTTTCGTTTATTATTATTAGAAGAAATGTCAAACATATTCCTAGTAAGTATAGTGTCATGGACCCTATGAGTCCTTCATTCAACTTTGACAATTAGCGACCTATATTGGAATTTTTTATGCTTACTCCCAATACTCCCATTAATTTTCAAGATTATTTTATTTTGTTCTATTGTTTTTCTGAGTCAGGGTCTCACTTTCCCACCCAGGCTGGAGTGTAGTGGTACAATCATGGCTCACTGCAGCCCTGACCTCCTGGGCTTAGGTGATCCTTCTGTCTCAGCCTCTTGAGTAGCTGGGACTATAGGCACACACTATCACACCCAGCTTTTATAAATGTGTGTGTACATATATTTAATTTTTTGTAGAGGCGAGGTCTTATTATGTTACCCAGGCTGGTCTCACCTCCTGAGCTCAAGCAATCCTGCTGCCTTGACCTTCCAAAATGCTGAGATTACAGAAGCAAGCCATTGCACCCGGGCTTAAATTATTTTAAAGTAATTCAAAACATGATACTATGTGCAATTCCACTTGTTCTACATTAATAAAGGACAAAACTATAGAGATAGAAAGTAAATTAATGGTTGTTTTGGAGCAAGGATGGCACAAGGAAATTTTTTGTGGTGATAGAGCTGTTTGGTGTAATGAGGACATTTGTGGTAATTACATAAATTACACATAGAATAAAACTGCTTAGAACTGCACACACACACACACACAAATGCAGGTTAAAATAATGAAAATTGAGAAATTGAGCAAGGTCCATGTTCTGTATCAACATCATTTTTTATATCAGTATTACTGCAGCTATAAAATATGTCATCACTGGGGGAAGCCAGACACTGCATTATTCCTATAATTTCAAGTGGGTCTATAATTATGTCAAAATAAAAATATTTTTAAAAATTAATCTTAATAGAAATATACCACTTAAATACTCAGAAATATATTTAATAACATAAATGAAAAACCTGTAAAAGCAAAACTAAGAAATATTGATGAGGGAAAATATATAGCTCCAAATAATTAGGGAACTACATCATACCCACAGATTAGAAGACTCAGTATTTGAAAATGGTAATTTTCTCAAAATTAATCTAAAAATACACACTAATGACAATTATAATCCAAGCAGAATTTTCTTGTAAAATTCTTGAAAAGTTGCATCTACAATTTACATAGAAATGCAAAAGACATGAAAAAACAAAATCAGTCTTAAAAAAGAGCCATCTCACTTTTTTTTTAAAATTTTTATTTATTTTTTAGTTGGAGTCTCACTCTGTCGCCCAGGGACAGCATTCACTTGAAGCAGTACTTTAAAAATGTAGTAATCAAGACTGCCATGTTAGCATGATACCAGATAAAGAGATCAACACAATGAATGGAGTCCAGAAGTAGCCCCACACATATCTGGCCAGTGCAATTCAATAGGTAAGAGTTTTGAACAAATGACATCTAAAATATCATATGTTCATACGGGGGAAAGCATATCAACCTTACCTCATAACATATACTGTACAAAACTTAATGTGAGATACATCGTTTATCTACCCATAAAAGATAAAACTATAGATGTTATATAACCCAGGCGAATATCTTCATGACTTGGGGACAGTCAAAAATTTGGTAGACATAAAAAGCAACATTCTTTTTTATTATTATTATTATTTTATTTTTAAATTTTTCCGTCAGTCAGCTCTTCATCCTTTCCACCAGCTCTTCCTGCCAGGTTATCGTGGTCAATTAAATGTAAGGCTAGGACAGGCCAGGAAGGTTCTTTACTTAAATGCCTCTCCCACGTTGGGATATCCTGCCCCTCTGTTCCAGGCTCAGCTTAAATGAGTAAAGTATAAACCAAATATTCTTAAATTTAAAAATTGCTGCTCATCAGATGAATAAACATACCACATACTAGAAAATATTTTCAAAATGTATAACTGACAAAAACCTAAATTTCAAATGTATATGTGTATGTGCATATATATATATGTATATATACATATGATTCTGTGTAATAACAGTAAGATAACAAACAAGTCAATAACTAAAGTGGACAAAGACAAACAGGAACTTGACAAAGGGAGAATGGACAAAAAGAAAATAACTAAAAATGTGAACATAATTTGTCATAAAGAAAATTCAACTCACACTAAAATACCATTACAAAAATACACATTTGACTAACATGTACAACTCTGACAAAAACAAATGTTGGCAACTATGGAAAGCAATTGAAACTTTTATACATTTGTGGTGAGAGTGTAAAATGATGCAATCACTTGATCCTATGTTATCAAAGTAAAAATAAAGCTGCCCTATGGTAGAAAAATTTCACTCCTACGTATTTATCCAATAAAAATCAAAATATAAGTCCACAGAATGACTTCAAGAATATTTATAGCAGCTATATTATAATATCAAACACTAGAAACAACCCCCAAAATAGGTATATTTATATGAAATAATGAAAAAACCTGCTGAAATATGCTTCAACGTCCATGAATCTAGGTGGCACTATGCTGAAAGAAAGCACACTAAAAATACACATTATGTAATGTCATTTATACAAAGTTCTAGAGGAGACAATTAATATATAATTTTAAAAAATGAGAAAAAGATTTGCCTTTGGTATGGGTGCGTTGACTGAAAAGAGAGAAAGGGGACTTTCCAAGATTATCCATAATGTCCTCCATTTTGATAGGGTTTGGTTACATAGGTATATGCGTCTGTCAAACTTGTCTAAATGTACACATAATATTTGCCAATTTTGCATTATGTAGTATATTTAAAGCAAATACCATTGTAAAAATAAATATTAAAAGCTAGTTGTACCCGGGCTCGGTGGATCAGCCTGTAATCCTGCGCTTTGGGAGGCTAAGGTGAGTGGATCGCCTGAGCCCGCGGGGGCAACTTGGCGAGACCTCATCTCTACAACAAATCAAAAAATTAGCCAGGTGTGGGAGCGCGCGCCTGTAGTTCCAGCTACTCGGAAGGCTGAGGCGGAAGGATCGCCGGAGCCCAGCAGGTCGAGGCTGCAGTGGCCAGGAGCGGCCACTGCACTCCAGCCTGGGCAATAGAGGGAGACTCCAACACAAAAAAAAAAAAAAAAAAGACACTGACTCCTTGGATAAAAGGTGCTGAATGAGCAATAGCATTTTCTATACGGTCAACCTGCATTCTACAAGACTTCATATGTACCGGATGGATGGCTGGACAGACAGACAGATGGAGAGATGGATGGGAAACTGAGTAATAGACTATGACCCATCCAATTGGCCTTTCAGTGGACAGCCCTGCCAGGAAGATAAGTCTCCCACTGCTGGAAGGTGGTGATTTTTTTTTTTTTCTGCTAAAGGTTGTGATCAGCACCAGCCTGGGATTCTAGCTTCTGGCCAGACTCAGCTCAGAGCCACCTCTGTTTCTTGTTTGTGTCTTCCAGCGTGATGACACCTTACCATCATCCCGGAGACGGATCTCCACACACCCACAGGCTACTCAGATCTCTCTCCCAAGCTCGGATGTACCAAGGTCCAGGTTGTTCCCCGGTCTTGTCCCCTGCCCCTCTGCCTATCCCAGTGGTACAATTGAGTACTAGGGGGAGGCAGATACCAACAGTCTCTGTTGGGGTAGGGGAAGCCCTGCTGGTTGAGAAGTGCTTTTGATGCCATCAGGGCTACATGACAACCAGCAGACACATGAACCTGGAAACAAAATGGGGAAATAGAAGGGAAGAACCAGGGGATAAAAAGGCAGGAAAGAAACCCAGGCTTGAACATTTAACTTGAGACTGGTACAGTACTTGGCAATATCACATTTCAGTGGTTCTTTATGATAACCCTGTGAAGTAGACACTCATTTTTACAGCTAGGGAAGATGAGGCTTAGCAAAATGAGATCACCTCCCCCAACACCACACTGCCAGAGAGTGGCCAAGGGAGGACGTGCACGCAACTGCCTCCACTCCAAGTTGGTAGACTTCCCCGGGGACAAGTCTCTTCACTGATTCTTCTGGGAGTGACAGGTGAGGCTTAGCAGCCGGGACAATAAAATAAGGCTCGTGTACGAAAGGTGACATGTGCTTGCCCTACACAGTCCAGTTTGAGAAGCCTGGGCTCCTAGGACACCTTGGGAAACAGGCCTCTGCCTCCTCCCTATGGCAGGGGTACACCCGCACCTCAAAGGGAGCCAGGAAGTTGGTGAAGGATAAGCACCAATAACTTGTGCACCGCCAGAGCCGCAGGGAGAGAATGGCTGGGTCCTCTGTGCTCGTTGCTGAGCTGGTTGTCATTTCCAAGCCGTCCCCTATTCCCGGTCCCATTTATACATCTATGCGCATGTTTGCGTGAAGATGTTTGGACCTCGTTCGATATGCTCAGAGGGGGACATTTGGCTGTAGATGTCTCGTAGATTCATCACAGAATCTTGGGGGCTGTGGACACCTTGTGACTCTCCAGGTGCTGGATGAAGAGGCCCTCCTAGTAGTGCAGTTTCTTCTGTCTACTGCTTTCAAAAATAAGAGTTTCATAATTTATTCTGCGTGTGAGTTTGTAGTTTCTGATCATGCTGTGTGTGTGCTGTCCAAGTGGTATCTTAATAAAAGAGAAATGGCTCCCAAGGCAAGTGTCTCCAGAAATTTCAGTCTTGGGCTGGGGAAGAGAGACCCGGAGAAGACTGAACCACCCAGAGCGGGGGAGGGGGGCTCACAGAAGCCACCAGAGTCGTTGCTGAGCTACCATGGCTTCCAAGTATATCTTCTATCAAGCTTTTGTTTGTAACAGATTTCTCTGTGGTCTCCCTGTGCAGCTGTTTACCAGATACACTCCCCGCTGGTGGACATAGGAAGGCCTGGGGACCCTGGACTCTTCCCACACCCCCATCCCCAGGTTGGGACTCTGTAGCTGGCTCCCCCTGTTTCAGCGCCCTTTCTCCCAGTATGCCACCACCAGAAGCCCTCTGGTCATGAATGTGGACCCTGCGGGCTCCAACCCTGGAAGTCCTTCTAGCCTTCTCACTCTCCCTGCTTCTAGACCCTCGGTCCCATCATCCCAGCTCTTCCACATTTCCATCCTTCTGTCTAGATGCCTTTTCCCCACTTTGTGTCCTTATGAAATGTTCGTCCTTCAAGACTCAGGTGGAGCATACATTCTCTCTTCAGTCTTTCCCAAATATCCCAAATAAAGTTGACTAATCCCCTAGTTAAATAAAGAAGGATGTTTTGGGGTCCGTATTTTGGACCCAGCTATAGAGAGGCTTCTATTATCCATTTGGCCTAGAATGACTTTGTAACCCTTGCCAGACCTGCTTGAAAAAGGGGAAAATCTGCCCCAAATTTTCCTTATTTATCATTTGGATTGAAAACTATGTGCCAAACATCGTGACTGCCTGCCCCAAAATATTGTCTCCAAACCTATATTCTGCGCATCACCCCCACCCCCATCCCCATCCCCTGCCAGCTCCTTTCTAAATCATTTATCCAAGTCTAGCTAATCCAGTGATGAAACTCTTAGAGGGCTGAGTGTGCCATGACTTTTGGCATGCTCTTTGTTGTTGTACTCTTGAAGAAAGGACTGTAAACTGTGCAAAGGAATACTGGAGGAATCCTGGAATGCTGTCATCCAGGCTGTGTGTGTCTGTTGGTCCCAAGGTGTGGCATGGAGCCTGGCCTGATTCTGACCCCGGCATATGATCTCTTGGAGGTGTCCATCCTGATCCCAAAGTCTTTTGCTGTGCTGACCTGTCCCAAACCCTCTTTCCTTAAAGATCCATTTGGCCTCCCTGGAGTTCATAGAGGAAAGAGAAAGCACCAGATATAGGAGGCCTCTTTGTAGAGGACCATGTCACTTTTTCAACACATTTCATAAAATCTTTTCTGTATCTGTATTTATTGTTATGTTTCGATAGGCCTCCTCCACAGATTGCAAGTTCCCGAAAGCGTTGAGTATGTCTTCCTCATCTTTGTGTCTCCCCTAGAGTAACCATTGGAGAGCTTTGCACAGAGTGTAAGTCCAACAAATGCGTGATGGGTGGATTTCTGGGTAAATAAATGGGTAAAACAAAGAAGGAAGAGACCCTGTTCAGGGGTCAGAGCGGAGCGGCAGGAAGACACAGCCATCTGGTTCCACTGCCTTCCATGAGTGACGAGCATAAAGCAACATCACTAACAGACCCAGAAGAAACCAAATTCTGATGATAGTACTCTGAGTCTCCTGGTGTGGGGGCATAGGGTGGTGGAGTTAATCACTTTCCTCTGAAGGTTGCACTTTTCCCAGTAACACCATCTGGGCTCTGCCGTGGAAGAGTTTCCTGCAGCAATGGTGCTTCAGAGGCTAAAGCAGGAGAGAGCTTACCACTTTATCCTGAGACTTTGCTGTCCCTCACCTCTGGCACTCACTCTGATCTCTTTCTCCCTGAAATATCCCCAACCAAACCGCAGTTGAGTAAGGGAACATCTTGGGGTGTTCAGTTCACGACTTAGGTCACAAAGACACAGAAAATGCCAGTGTCACAGGCAAAGTACCCTGTTGACAAGGTCTGTGTCAGGGTTTCCCAAGACACACAGGTTCAGAGAATATGTGTTTGGGAGAAGCCCTGGAAAGGCCAGAGGGTGTTAAGAAAAAAAGCAAAAAGATTGGAGAAATAAGGAAAGAACAGAGAGATGAGAGAGATGTGGTGAAGGAAGTCAGGCAAAAAACAAAAGACATTCTGTGTGGCTTCTGTGTGGTCAGTCAACAATTTGTGGCAATTGCTTCTCATGTGAATAAATGTGCTGGCTCAAGCTCTGAGCCAAGAGAAGGTGAGGCTAGTTTCTGAGAAGAATGGCAGAGAAACCTTTGCTTTTCTTTTGTGCATATGTGACCGTTGATTCATTTCTCTACTTTCCCCACTAGACTGTGCGTTCCTTGAGCCTAGAACATGCATCTTGGAATCCTCACACCTAGCACTGTGCCTGGTGTGTGGTCGATGCTCAGTAAATGCTTGTCAAAATAAATCAATCAGGAGGGAAGAGCGGCCTAGCCAGTACCGTCGGGACTCCAGTGAAGCAGCTCCTAAAAGTTCACCTGGGAAGCAGGGCTCAGGTATCACATCAGCTTATATGATGGATGGCTAATTCTCTTAAGTTTAAATCCCCTGTGATAATATCCAAAACCTTTATCAAAAGAAGGCATTTTAGCGCTCTCCTCTTCATTAATTTATGTACAATAATTTTCTACTTCCACTGCAATGCCTTGGCTTAAAGTCACTTGCATGACAGTGTAACTTACAGCAAGTTGCATGACTTCTTTGTGGCTCAGTTTCCCCAGCTGCAAACTGGGATAACCATACCTACCTCGGGCAGCCCCCTTGGGTCCCCCCCCCCTGCTCTGGGAGCTTTTCTATCCTCTCAATAGATCCTGCTTTAAAAAAAAAAAATCTACCTCATAAGGTTCTTATGAGGGCTAAATGAACTAATGTTTGTAACATAATTTGAACTGGGCCGGGCACATAGCAAGCATTATATAAGTGTTTGTTAAAAAAAAATAACAGATAAAATGTCTTAGAAAGGTGTTTGAAGCACACACACTTATATTTAGAACTTCTCTTTATGTTTTATTGTTTTTTACCCAAATTTTCTATCTATCTTTGTCCTCAATTTGTTCCTGAAGGAACAGATCTGGCAAAGCGAGGATGGCCTTTTGGCTTGGCCCACTTTTGGGGCAACTGAATTTCGTCCCGGAACTCTTCTTAGTTGGGTTCACTTACTGTGGGGAGCACATCCACCTGCAGGACTCAACTATATAAGGATGAGGTCAGAGGGAACGGTGTAGCTGGAAAGTCAAGACATCTGAGATTTTTTTAGGGTGGTGCCAAGAGACACAAGTAATTCTCTTAGTAGAAATGTTATGCACTTTGTAGGCCAGGCACAGTGACTCAAGCCTGTAATCCCAGCACTCTGGGAGGCCGAGGCAAAAGGATTGCCTGAGTCCAGGGGTTCGAGACCAACCTAGGCAACTTGGTGAAACCTCATCTCTACAATATAGCAAAAAAATTACCCAGGCGTGGTAGTGCACACCTGTAGTTCTGGCTACCTGGAAGTCTGAGGCAGAAGAATCGCCAGAGCCCAGCAGGACAATGCTGGGGTGGCCATGAGTATGCCACTGCACTCCAGCCTGAGACTCTGACTCAAAAAAAAATTTTATTATGCACTTTGTAATAGAGAAAATTTATATAAGGTACCTACTATGTGTCACTTAATCTCATTAAATATTTATAACCACCCAACAAAGTAGTTATTGTCTCTGTTTCACAGATGAGGAAACTTTAGCTGGGTCAGGTTAGGTGGCCTGCTGAGAGTCACACAACTGCTTAGAGGCAGAGGCAGAGCCAGAGTTTGCCCTGAAATCTGACTTGATTCCAAAACCCTTTTGGGACTCCCCAATGCGGGTTGCAGAGCATGTGCTACAGGCATGCTACCAGAAGAGAGAAGGAATTTCAACCCGGCAGGGCAGGGACCCAGGCTGAGGTTTTCTTAGGACACCAAGGCTTCCTTAGGAAAAGCAGGCTACTCTGGTTCTGTAAGCCTATTGCAAAACCCTCCATTGCTGAGTCATTGAGTCAGCGTCCTGGAGGCTGGAAGGGAGCTCTCCAAAGCTCCCAGGGTACTCTCCTTCCTCAGGAAGTTTAATGCCAAGTACAGGTGATACTGAAAGCAAGCAAGTCCCTTACTTTTTTGTTTTTTGAGTTGGAGTCTCACTCTGTCGCCCAGACTGGAGTGCAGTGGCCGCTCCTGGGCACCGCAGCCTCGACCTGCTGGGCTCCGGTGATCCTTCCGCCTCAGCCTTCTGAGTAGCCGGAATTACAGGCACGCGCTACCATGCCCGGCTGATTTTTTGATTTATTGTAGAGATGAGATCTCGCCAAGTTGCCCAGGCGGGTCTCGAACCTGCGGGCTCAGGCAATCCACTCACCTCAGCCTCCCAAGGCGCGGGATTACAGGCTGAGCCACCGAGCCCGGCTAAGTCCCTTACTTTAAAAGGCCACAGTCAGTCCTCT
>CAUYQG010125158.1:0-51594 GCA_963574415.1 Tarsius wallacei | reverse complement strand
ATAAATAATAAAATAAAACATTAAAAAAAAAGATTCCTCAAGTCAGGGATGGGATATCTAGCTTTGTGATAGTTGGCACTATGGGCCACTGCCTCAGACAGATACAGTTTGTCCATATCTAGACTAGGAAAAGAAGTTATTTGCCCTTTGGCCCTCTACTTGCTTTCCAGGGTTGAATGTGTCCACATCCAACCAGCTCCCCTAAGGAATGAAACAGACCTTCTTTTACTTCCTAAAATGAAAAACTCAGCAGAGACCCAGGAGTAACAATTATTTTGCCAAAGGCAACCTCTTGTGATTCAGGAAGATGGCTACAGTGCAGAGGTGACAGTAGCATCCCCAACTTGCAAAGGAGAAGTGTGGCAAGCCCAGTTTCAGAGTTGCCTGCCCAGTGGGAAAAAACACCGGATGCCATGTCAATGGCAAAAAGAAAAAAAGCCTCCAAATTTGTGTTCATCTACATTTCTGTGATCCATGCAGTTAAAACTTTCCAGCTACTTGTCATGGTTAGTGTAGATCCAAAAAAATGAGGAAAATTATTACTATTATTATTATTATTATTATTATTATTATTGAGTTGGAGTCTCACTTTGTCACCCAGGCTGGAGTGCAGTGGCATGCTCATGGCCACTGCAGCCTCAGCCTGCTGGGATCCTTCCAAATAGCTGAAGCCACAGGCATGCGCCACCACACCAGGCTTATTTTTTTGATTTATTATAGAGATGAGGTTTTGCAAAGTTGCTAAGGCTGGTCTCAAACCCCTGGGCTCATGCAATCCTCTGGGAAAGTGGATTGGAATCCTCCAAAGTGCTGGGATTACAGGCTTAAGTCACTGAGCCCCACCGGGAAATTACTACGTAGTGTGGTGGCCACAAAAGTGTGCTGTTCCAATCTCCTCTTGTGGAGAGCATAAATGACTAACAGCTCCAGCTGCTACCCTTTTGGATCCACCACCGTGTCTGCGCCAAGGTTATGCTTCCTGCAGGCTACTTACAACCAATAATTGAGCACTGAGTGGGTACTGATGCAGAACCATTCCTTACAGGACCTTCTTTAACAGGTGACTTTGGCTCAAGCACTCACCAGCTGGGCTGAAACTTACTTGGAACTGCACTATAGTTGAGGGTCTTCCTGCCTAATCCTCCTTTCTTCCCTTTCCTTCATCAATGTCAGATCTGCATCATAGTATGAAGTGTCTCTTGACCTTCTTCGGCTCCCTTCCCTTCATCCTTCACAGGTTTTCCCTCCAAAATGTCCTGCACATCTATTCCTGTCTTGGCATCTGCTTTTCACAGGACCTGAACTAATACATGGGATATGGCAGTGTACACAGCTAAGAAGAGTTGTGCTAATCGGCCTTAGAGATCTTATTGGAGGGCCCAGTGCAGTTGTTCCTGGAGCCAGACATTCTAGCACTTAATTGCACCTGTGGAATGAAGTGAAACAGAGCATGGGAGTGTCAGTGAATTGCATGCTGAAAGGCTCGCGTTGGTCCATTGTTGCTTGATCGTGGCCACAAATGAGTTGTCATATTGTATCATATAAGGAAATCTCAACACAAGAGAAAAGTAGTCAGTTACAGCTTTAAATCTGTGTGTGCTGATTGAGAGAAGCAGACAGCAACCCCATACCTAAAGAGCGTGTCCAAAGCAGTCAGAACCCCACTGTATGACCCTATAAGCAAGTCTGCCGGTATGAGCTAGTCCTAACTTCTGTGCTATGCCACATTCACTCTGAATTACATGCTTGTGAAGTTTCCAAGGACTACAGATTCTGGGATGTCAGTAGCATCTTTGTATGTCAAATCACAGCCCTTCATGATGGTATCGTCACTGTGGTGGGTCTGAACATGGATCCAGTATGTCATCATGGATAAGACGGCTCACAGGCTCAAGTGACATTCTCATTTCAGAGGCTTTGCTTTTCTCAGGATGTGGTCCTTTCTAGCAGATAAATACATACATGACTTATTGAGACTGTGGACGAGTTTTATCTTTCCATAGGGATTGCCATATGTATATGACTCTACTAGTATCATCCTGAGTAGTCTAACAGCCTGACCAAAATGTGAGGTCATTAGCAGCAGCCCATGAGTCTATGTAAAAGTATATTTCATTCATCAAAGAGTAGAATGCTTTGGTACCAAAAGCACCACTTGCAGTTTTTTTTTAACCCATTGTGCAGAGCAGCCAATGCCATGGCTTACTAACACTCACCGTCGTTGTAACAGATGGTTTAGTTTTCCATTGAACAAGTTCACCATAGAGGAAGGTTGTCCCATCAGTGAAACAGGCTTCCGTGTATGGTACCAAGTCTAGAAATCGAGGCCCCCATTGAGCCAGTTGCTCAGGCAAAGCAAGCAGTGAAGCCAACTCAGTACCTACTAGGTGGGCAATCATCTATCCTTGCAGTTGACTTGACTCCCAATTGGATGTGCCATTTTCATTTCATGTTTCTTCAGCCTGTTGCACTTGACCAAATAATTAAGCTATTGCTTCTCAGTTCCAAGTCATCCTTCTATACCCTGCACATCACATTTCTCCTTTACCAACTTCTCCCTATTAGGTTCTGACAATAAGTGGCTCTAGAAGCAGACTGGAAGATGGTGGTTCCTCACTCTGGTAGGAAGAGTCTGCTCCCGTAGACGCTGTTGAATACAGTTTCCAGATTTTCTCGCACTCTCTGAATCAGCATCACACCTCAGACACCAGCATCACTCAGTTGGCTGGCATCCTCTCCTCAGTGGTCTAAGTCCTAGAGCCATGGGAGTCTGCCTCCAAGTTACCAAGGTACCAGTACAACTAAGTAGTGCCCCTTTCCTAAAGATCTGAGTTGTAATTATGTGAGATCCTTCTTTGAGCTTTTGGGTTCTCATCATCCCAGATTAATCCCTTTGTCCCTCTAGGCCTCAGGATGGTAGATGCTTCCTGTGATTGTATCTCTATTAACTTAATGTTCCTGCCCTGAATTGTCAGTCCTTTAAAATATTTTAACCAATCCCTATATTAAACTCTGTTAAAATTACTGTTGTGATTTCTGTTTTCGCAACTATACTCGCACCGATACACTCATTTTGTGAAATTTGAACCTACTGCAAATGGGAATGTTGAATATAAGAGTCACACTTTTTTCTTTCAGTGAGACAATTTGTCCCCGCCAGGGATTTGTAATGTGCCAATAATTGTCATGTAAAAGGCATGTACTGTTCAGTAATGGAGAGATGACCCATCCCAATATTGGAAGAGTCTTCTTGCCAGATGCACCAGATGTGAGACCCGGCACAGATACATAAAACTCCATGGCACAGGGTCAAAGAATTGTGTGCGGGGGAGTGGACATTTTATTATATTGCTTCTGAAGCTTTTCTGCTGCAGGGGTCTTCACTCAAATTTGGCTACCAGTCTTGTGACTTGGTACACAGATATTTGAGTAATAGTCCTAGGTGTGAGAGATGCAGTCTCTAACACCCAAAGAGGCCCAATGGGACATAGGCCTCCTTTTTTGTAGCGTCTGTGAGGCCAGCACTTTTTCTTTATTAAGCTATGAAATGTCTATTTGGGCTACTGTTCACATAGTCCCCAAAATATGCATTTGAATGGCCTGACTCTGACCGCTATCCTTATTATGGACAGCTGTGCCTAGAGAGCATGCATTACAGTGAGAATTGCAAGAGGGCTCTTTAATCCAGATTTCAGTTTATTTAAACCAAAAGCAAACTTGGCTCAGGTCTCGATCCTCTGCCCTCTTAAAGAAGATGCTAACTTTCTGCCTGAAACATTAGGTAGGGGGAAGGACTCACTAGACCTAGAATTATCAAACACTGGAGCCCAAGAAACCCATTCTTAGACCTAATCATGTCCACAGTAAAATAATGGTTTCCTCTGTAAGGGCCACTATCGAATTGTCATCAATATAATGAAATGGACTTGCACAACCCATTACTGATACATCGCAAATATTAAGTATTGCTGGAGAAGTGCAAAATACCCAAGGCAGGACAGTAAAGGTGAACTTCATGTTCTGCCAGGTGAAAGCGCATCATTTTCTTTCTTCCTAGACAAATCTGGAGAAAAGGACATTAGTAACATCTAGGGCAGTTCTGCCCAACTGAAATACGATGTGAGCCACATATGTAATTTTAAACTATCTAGTGTTCACGATTATAAAAGATAAAAAGAGATAGGTACAATTAATTTTATGACATATTTTAACATAAACAGAACCAAACAGATCCAGAATATTGATATTTCAACAGCTAAATATACAAAATAGTAAGATACTTTTCATTCTTTCTTCCAAACTAAGTCTTCAACGTCTGTTGTGTATTCTATACTTTTAACATGTTTCAGTTCAGACCAGCTACATTTCAGGCACTCAACAATCATATGTGGCTAGTGACTGAATACCTGGAAAGTGCAGCTCTAGGATATACCACATGCCAGTAATGGCTGCAACCAGTAGCATAGGCACTGTGAGTGCCATGGTGGTCACTATTAAGACCCCAGTGATCCATAATGATCCTTAATTAGGGGCCAAGGACACTAGATTTGTTCACTGACTAAACAAGTCTATGGAACTGGAAGATAGTGTGGTTTACCCCTCTCTCCTGCCAATAGCAATAAAACTTGCATAAGGGGAATGTTTTCTTTCTGGCCTTGTGGTATCTCATGGCTTTAATTGCACAATCCGGGTGGGCTTTGGAAGTGTAGGAGGCTCTGCAGACTCAACAGGACTAATTTACAGCATTCACTAGGATGGATCGCCCTGCCTGCACCCACCCAAATGCTTTGCTTTGCTGGGCCAAGGGGATCCAACAAGTCCATACAATCATGCAGTCTGACAAAGGGACGGTAACCATGGTCTTAACAAAGAAGGCAACGGCATCTGCAGTTAATTGTGCTGACTCTCTTGGTTCTAAGTAAAACCAAGTTCCAAATCCTGCCAGGGACATTATTTTACTGTGGACTTGATTAGGTCCAAGAATCAGTTTCTTGGGCTCCAGTGTTTGGTAAGTCTAGGTCTAGTGAGTCCTTCCCCACCTAATGTTTCAGGCATAAAGTTAACATCCCCTTTAAGAGAACAGAGGATCAAGACCTGGACCAAGTTTGCTTTTGGTTTAAATAAACTGAAATTCAGAATAAAGAGCCCTTTTGCAATTTGACTAGAAAATCAGTTTTCCAGGTGGCAAGGAGGCCTGTGGAGGTGGGGCTTGTCTGAGAGTCTTGTTTCAGCAGTACTAACAGTGGCTAGCTAACCACCTAGCTTCCCTCCTCTTGACCTTTTTTCAAGGAACAGCAGGCTTTGGAGTTTTGTTGGCCAGGCAGTAAGGAAAGCTAAGTGCCTCCATCGCCAAAGGGAACCTTCCTACCCAGGACTACCTTGCATCAGTATGGGAGGCTCCTTAAAGCCCACTCTAAAGTTAGCCACTTTTGTTTCCTGTACCTTAGAGTGATTCTTCTCTTCCACTCATCTCCTTAGCTAGTGATCCCTTTGCTCAAGATCAAGAATCATAATGCACAGCCTGAGGAAGCCTCCAAAAGACGTCTGGAGTGGTTCTTTTCCCTTGCCTTTTCATTTTTGCTGAGACTTGTGTTCTCTTTCCAGGCTCCCTTATTTCATTGCCCCCTCTTGGGTGGAGCATACATCATACACAAAGGATTATCTCATCCTTTACGCTCTGGCAGAAAAAATAAATTTAGGAATGTCCTCACGTAAAATCTCATCAACTTGTCTAACATTCTCTGAATTAAGGTCATTTAGTCACATTATACCAGATGTTCATTTTCATACATTCATGCTAAAATGCCAGTCTCAAAGTAGCTCTAACCTCAGTAGGGTTGTTCCATTTGGGGTTCAGTATCTCAGCAAGTCTTCCCTTGGTAGTTATGTGAATCTGATCTCCCTGAGCATCCAGTTCGAGAAGAGAGCAGGCCCACTTGCTCCCTTCCCATTGGCCAGCCTAGACAATTCATTAGGCAAGATAATCCCCTGATAAACCCCAAATGTTTGCCATTCAACTTCACTTGTTTCATGAGCGTTAGACTCCTCATGATGTAAGCACTTAAAGCCTCGAGGGCCTCCTATGATCTCTGCTGGGAGTCCAATTCTGTGTGTTTCGAAGGCTTCAGGCTGTACCTCAATTACCCCCAAAGGTCCCTGGGTGGCACACTGCACAATGACAGGTCTTAAACCTGAAAGGTTAGGTTGCGTCAATTGTTCCAATGACACTTCGGGGGAGGGGCAAGAGCTCTTTTCTCCCAACTTCTTTTTCCTTGGGGCTCACAAGGACTGGCAGACCTGGAGTGCTAAAGGATCAATCTGCCTTACATAGTAGACTTTCCAGGATCTTGGTGGTACATGGGCGTAAATAAGCACCACAATGACATGTTCACTGGCAATTTTTACTGTTTTTCTGCCACCAGCCCAAGGAAGGATGCCATCCAACCCTAGTATGGCTCAGTTGATCCTTTGTGCAGTTTCCAAAAAGTCAGAGGTAGAACGAGCAGTTTGCCTCATGTTGGGCACCATCTGTGAAGCAGTGGGTTAAGGCAAACCGCACAAAGTCATATAGAAGAAAACGGTTCTAAGTGAGGAAAACTTGTGAGCAAAGGGTCAACAAGAAGAGAAACATGAATACCTTTCTCTTGTGCAAAGGCCAGAGCACTGCTGGCTGCACCGTGGGTCTGTATTCCAGGGGAAGGATATTTCTTCCCTTAAAGTCTACCTTTCCACAGTGGAAGGCTTTCTCACTAGCATAAAACCCCTTGGCATTAATAAATGGATTCCCACTGTTTCTTTATGCAGTTCTGAGAAAAATTGAAAAACGTTTGAAATGGCACCAGATGAATACAGAGAAAAAGATGGTTGATATTTAAATTCTGGTACCCATTGAGCCTCCTGAGCAATCAAGACTGGCACGTGGTGATTGCTATTTCAGGATAACTGGTTATCAGAGGCATCTGAGGTTCATGAGGCTACTTATAGCCATGAAACAGAAACTGGCTCAAAAGGGGTCAGAACCAGTACATTGACTTTAAAAGGCACTATATTCCAAATGACCAGGAGTTCTAAGACCACTATCAGATGAGAGAAATGCCTCTGAGTGCACCACATTGGCTGCTGGCTGCCACCCTCAAGTGTAGTGCTCAAAACCGTTATGAAAAAAATCCAACCAAGTTACTTGACTACAGGTGGTTTCTTCCTACCTACCCCCTGCTAATGAACTGTGCCCAGCTAGGCAGATGAGTAACAGAGAACCAGAAAAGTGCAACTGTGAAAAACTGAAAAAAACAGAAAACAGAAGTATTTTTCTGGAGGAAAAAAAATAATATATATATATATATACACACACACACACACACACAGAGAGAGAGAGAGAGAGAGAGAGAGAGAGAGAGAGAGAGAGAGAGAGAGAGAGAGAGAGAGAGAGAGACTTGTCTTGCCCCATTTCAGATTCTAATACCAGGGAGAACTTTAACATTGTCACCTCTCCATTTGTACCTTTTTAGGTAGTAGGCTGTGCCACGGTTCCTTGAAGTGACCACAACAGCCAATTCCCAGGCACATCCTACCTACAAACTTGACATTTATTTTGTTATTGAGATGCTGATTATCAAAAGATTTTTACAACATAGACCCACTTAATATTTTCCAAATGGCAGGGCATAGGTATGTTTATGTATGCACAGACAGGAGCATATGTTTAATATGGTTTAGTTTGACAACCTATTAATTAATGTGTTAAAATTTTCTATCTGGGAACATGGAGAATTATTTTCAAAAATCTTCATTTCTGTCTTTTATGGGCACATATGAGATTATTTGTAATACATACTTGCTTGCATGATTAACTCCCCCCAAATATCATTAATTTTTGTCATATTTAGAAATGTAAAACCAGAGCAAACATCTGTCAGACTAATTTTTTGCTTTTTCATAAGTGCAACTTTTTAATAAAAATTTACATCTAGATAAACAATCTTCAGATTTTTGAAACTTTAATAAGATTTTAAAAACATCATGACTTTGAACTGAAAAACATACACGTTTAGCACACAAATATTGTAATATGAATCAACTCCAACTCCATTTGAAAACGTGAATCAAATTACAGTTTTAGAAGTTAGTAGTTCACATTTAAGCAAGTTAGCGCCTTGTTGACTTCAGCCTTTGTAAAAAAGAGACTTAGTGCATATTGTAATGGTACATTGTATTTTTGTACCATTTGGTTCATTTTTTCACTTTATTAAACAAGATTAAGTTCTTGAAAGTTGGTAGATAACGGCTAACTTCCTATGACGTGAAATCTCCAATGGTAACAGTTACATTTTGTAACAGAACACTTTCTATAGATTTCTTTTCCTATCTTAAAATTTTAAAAGCAATCATTTGTAAGGATTGCATCAACATCAATTTAGCAGAGGAAGATCAAACTTTATTGAAACTGCTTGCATACAAAATATATTGCACTATAACCAAACGAATGTCAACATAAAATCCAATCTGTTGTCGCTAATATGTACAGAGAATATTGCCCAAGAGCAGTTACATTACAAGGTCATTCTACCTTGGTTAATTATCTACAGTATTTTAAACCAAACAGCTTACAGATGATGTGTGCAAGGTACCAATTTCTGTTTTCAAATACTATACATTCCCAGAATAAATAACTAGAAATCAACATTAATGTTTGGCAATACTTTTTAAAAGACTTTTTAATATTTGTGAAATCATGTGCAGTTTGTTGCCATTTTTATATGCTTATTTGTATGCAAGGAAAAGTAACTAAAATGAAAATTCAAAGAAACAAACTCACAAAATACATCAGAGGCAGAACTTCGGTTTGTACGGCTCTGTACAGATTCAGTGGTACCCCTACTCGGAGTGATTTTTTAAGAAAAATATAACATCTTAGAGTGAAGGTCCTTCACATATTTTTCCTCAGTAAATTTCATTCATTAAAAAAAAAAAGACTCAAAAATAAAACCAAAACCCAACACATCAAAAAAGAAAAAAAAGTATTATTGGTTAACCAATCCTAGTCTGTTTTCCAATTTTGCTTATACATTAGACCTTACATTTCAAAGTTTACAAAACATTTAACCTGCTTCCAATGATTTTTAGACAAAATACCTGTACTTCACAGGATTACTATGCATACATGGAAAAGACCTTCCTATCTCTCCAAAATAAACTTGAAATTAAAATATGAAAAACTTCACAAAACTTGGGGAAGACAAAATAAAAAAGGCTGTAAGTTAAACTTGGTCATCAGGCCAAAGAGCAGGCATATCCTATTAACTTTCGACCAGGAAGAGCTGTTCCTAGCTGAAAACATTTTAGCCTCTCTCAAATGAAAAGATAGTTATTTCTTCTCCTGTCTATACAGAAAAATTACACATCCCTCTCAGTAACACTATATGTCAAACTTCAGTGCAACAAAACAAAAACAAAAACAAGTCCTATTTTTTATACTGCCTAACCTGATGTTTATGTAAGGAAAAAAATATGGAAAGCATGCATACTTCTATAAAGTACTAATGTTTGACAGGGTTTGCTACATCTTTAACATTTAGTGTTTCCAACTTATCTTCCCTGAACTCTGCATCCAAATATAATATTCCTACCTGCCAAGATATAAAAAAGGCACAGATCATACAACTTTTTTTTTGCTAATGAAAATGACAAATGTCACATCACACACATTTCAGGGTCCACTAAAATACTGGAAAAGTGGACCAAAACATAAACAGACACAGGACATGAAATGGCATAGCATTTCATGGAGACTTCTATTAGAGATTAAAAACAGAAGTCTAACATGATTACCATAAATGCTATTATTCAGAAAAACTAAAAATGTACTGGTGAGTTATTACCCCATGGAGGAAAATGGTCTAAATTAACAAAGAGTATCACTGCTTGGTACTTTAAAAAATAAAACTAAAATCTGGCCCTGAAGTACTAAGTATACTTAAAAGCAATGTTTCAAATTTCAAGGTATCTTTTGGTACAAATCTTTAAATTGTTGCTTATGGCCAATACAAAAAAAAATTCTTAGCAGAATTTGTGTTCATTTCATGCCCTGTGCCATCTTGCCTACTATTTGTCTTTGGCCTAACAAAGTTTTCTAATATGGAATAAGAATTACAGAAATGGTATAGGAAATATAACTTCGGAATTATGCAGTTTAGGGTACTCCATTCACGAGTGGTTGCTGGCCATCCACGCTGTCTGGCTTTTCCTTCTTCTGGTTACGCTCTTTACCCGTGCGCAGCCGATTACCTTCACTGGAGGTATTCTGTAATGTTTTAGTGTGGACACTCCTTTCATTATTGCAGTCAACTCTGATCTAAAACAAGTTATAGTTGTTATATATACACACCATATCCTATTGTAATCTGTAATTGGCCTGACAAGAAACTTAAACCTGAAGTGCAAATTTCATGTGTTAAAAAGGGAAATGGAGATGAAAATAGAAGAAGTGCAAGAAATTACGGTAGGACAAGAACTTTATTTGGCTTATGATAAAACACTCTTCTTTAACGGGAACACATTGGTCATCTCACTGCATCCAAAGTTAGAGAAAAACAATCCTACCGTGTCTTCTTCTAAGCAGAATAGAACAGCGAGAAACAAACAGTGAAAATGAGTGATTATTACTGATTGTCAGAAGATATACATGCCTCTATACTTCAAAAAGATTGTGAAACCCAGGAGGGACACAAAATAATGTCTTCCTATTCTGACTTCACTAGGATAAGAACTCAACTAACTAGCCTTTAGTTTATACCTCTTTTTAAAATCTATCATAGCCATGATCGATGTCCTCTATACTGAGTGCTCCCATCATCTTACAGTAGAAAAATCAGTTGCTTTTTAGTAGTTTGTATTTCACTAAGACCACTCAGATGATCCTACAACTTGAACTTTGAAGAATAGAATGATACAAAGAAATCTGAAGATAATAATTTCTGGAAGAACTAGAATCCTAGGGGAATATAAGGATTAATGTGATTTAAAAAATAATATTCTAGGACTTAAAAAATATTATTAAGTGCCAACACTAAACAGAACACTGCTAATAGAATTCCAAATGCTACACAAACAAGAGATAATAGACAAATGGACCTAATACAACTACAAATATTGATCTGCTTCAAGTACAAATGTTAAAAATATCCCTAGATGGTTGTAATTTCAAAGTATGTTTAAGTGTTGGGTACAGGGTGTGCATTTTAAATGTTCAATTGCCAAGGATTCAGTGCTTTGATTTGTACTTGCTTTCATACTTATATACAAAAACCATGTCTTCTTATTCAGTATTCCATTTTATTTATAAATATAATTACAAATATGCATCCCTTTAGCCAATGTGGTCAGGCTGCTAAGTTCATCAAACATGCCAGTTTAAGAAGGGAATTACAAAACTGGCACGTTAATACCTTATATCTTTGTAAAGGGCATGCATGTATGTTAATTCATTCATTTATCTAGGTCCAAGGACTTTTCTATGCTGATCCTTAAGAACCCACCAATAGTTCACTCTTATTTAGAGCCACTATAAATTCTAAGGAATAGTCCATCACAAAGTTTTTGTTTTAAAAAGTATCTCTCGCTAATCTTGGGTGTTGGCCCCAAACCAATCCACAATTAGGAAGGAACCCGAACTACTTGGTTTAAGAATTTAAAGTTACAGAAAAGTAAGAGACAACACAGATTCTGAGAATCGGGCACCAGGGCTCAATTCTCAGGCACCATATGCTAGCAGTGTGACCATGGGCAAAGGACTGAAGCTTCAATTTACTCACCTATAAAATGGAGTAATAAAACTACTTACCTCAGTGGGTTGCTGTAAGATTAAATGAAATAAAACATACACAAAGCACTTAGCGAAGGGGGTAAGTGCTGAATGTGCCTGAATATGCTTAGGGGGTAATTTTAAAATTATTTAACAATGGGTTTAGCATTGGTGATGAGTGACTGAGAAGGGATCTACAGAACCAGACCCTGGCTGTGAATAAGCAACTGACTGAGTGGGCAGGGAGACTAGCTGAGTATCATCAGGCCTGTCTATTATGATTATTAGTTATGAAAGACACACTGTCTTTTTCTTACTTTCTAGTTAAAGAGAACACTCTATCCCTGCAACTCAGGGGAAAAGGAGCCCACTGGACTTACTCAGGTCTCTCAGTACATTCCAGGATATTCCTTTTCTTGGGGAACTGGGGGTCTTCCAATGCAGTATTAACACCATTAATGTGGCAGTCAAGGTCTTTACAAAGACTTACACTGCATATTCTCTAGAGAGACCCTCTTATTTGTATACTTGTCACAAAGAAGTAAGATTGCCCACAACTGTAATGTTGAAGGAAAAATATGCCACATAAACCAAATGTGCACTCTTTGAACACGTTTAAAATAAAGTAAAATAAACTCATTAAACTCAAACTACCATATTCAAACAATTTAGATGAAAAGAGGCACACAGGTTTTACCTGAAGGGATCCATCAGCTGTTCTTCCTTTAGCCTCTCTTGGATTACGTGGACGATTATCTGTTCGGGAGTGATCGTCGTTTCCTACAGGAATATTTTCAAAAGGTTCAATAGTTACTGATTCTGAAATACATATTGGAAATTCCTTTTTCCAGTATTCTCTATTTAGACCAACCACAGAAAATGAAATATAACCAATAGCCTAGTGATTCCAGTTACATTTGTAATGGCTAATAATCTAGTCCACTGTCAAGCAACAGAAAATATTTCAAAGGTATTGCAAATCCGCATCAACTGACTTACAGGTCAATCTGAGTTAACAATCAGATGCTGTTTAGAATCCCCAAAGAAGCTGAACTAATCAGTGTTTATTTATACATTCGATATGAACCACAAGGAAGGCTGCCTAATACGCTGTTACTACACTAAATGGAAGGCTGATCCTTTCCTATGGTGATAAGCACAAAACAGGAAAGATGGAATCTTTATAAAACTTCACTGCATCACCGAGATTTTTCATGGGAACGTCAGACAGTTGTTACAATTCACCTTCATTTCTTAATAATGAAGATCCCTGTACCTTTGAAGCCTCCTCCACGTCCTCTTCCTCCCTGTCCTCTTCCTCCCCCTCCACGCCGCCGTCCGTCTCCTCTGCGCAGGAAGCTCTCCCTCTCTTCCTCTGTTGGAGCTAATGACCAATCACTGAGTTCGTCTCTGTGGTCAGATTCTGTTTCAGAAGCATTTGATGCTTCAGAATTAGTTCCTATCGAGAGTTAAAAGTTATATACCGTTGTCTGACTTAAAAAAAAAAAGAGGTTAACAGAAGCTTCCAGAGACGTTTCAGGGGTAATCCAATACGCTTCCCAATTTACAAGCCCACCAAAGAGTATCATCACTTTCCAGTTCGTAAAACAAATGATCTTAAATTCAAAATGAAGGGATTTGCAATATTTGAAGTAATTTTGGTTATAAACATCTTGGGTTCTCATTTTTTTAATAAAAGGTATTTTATTAGCTACCTAAGTTCAAACCTGAGTGTGTCACATCATTAAACAGCTGAGCTCCTTTAAACATCTGTGCTTTCTGGAGGAAAAGTTGTCTACACAGTTAAATGCAATACCTTGAGATCAACAAAATCTCTATAAAGAGAGCTTTTAATAAGAGTTGGCCCAAGGACAGAGGGAAATGTATAGAATTTGATCATTTCTGAGAGGGTGGCAAAGAAGGCTACCATGGCAACTGCCTCAGGGAAGGGTCTCGAGGGGGTCAGGGCTGGACGCTGCTGAAGGGGGTATGCTTGCCTGATGCTTGGTCCACAACCTTCCCTCCCACTCGCACTGCAATAGTTGATTGTCAATAAAAACTTACTATAATAAACTCCTTATGCCTGAGGGGGTTAACGACTTTGGGGATAGGAGTGGGAAAAAGAGCTCCACAGTGAGGTGGAAATTCATTGGTAAAAATAAGAGACTGTTGGGAGAGGGAGAGGGGTTGGGGTTAGGGTCAAGGCTGGCCTTAGAAGTAGGTTTCTCTCCCCAACTCCACAATATCAACTCTACTACCTCTCTCTCTTCCTCTGTTGGAGCTAATGACCAATTATAGCTTCACCATTATAGCTTCACTCCTGTGGATCTTGAAGGCTTTTTCCATCTTAAAGAGTTCCTTTTTAAAATGCAAATATTTGTGAGATGGATTATACCTTACACCATCATTAGCAAGTTACATAGTAGATACACAGTTGAGCAAGAAAGACAGTAGGCACTGGCAGATGGGGACAGGGTTCACTGAAAGGTACTGGGAGAGAAGAAAGAAGCACGGACAGAAGAGCTGGGAAGGCAAAGAGAAACTTCGCCTACTTCTCGACTGTGCCTAGGGCTGACTTTGGCCATGCCACTCAAAATCACCTTCTGAGTCATAGGATGCAGACCCCTGATTTACACAGTCCATCCAGCAAGTATGACCAACACATGCCTGACAAAAAATGAGCCACAGTACATAAATGAAAAAAGTTTTGGCTATACGATAATAAAATCAGAAGAGGCCTTAAGAAAGTCATCAACGCACAAGGGCTTATACAGATTTATCCCCAATCAGAACATGGACAGAACTCACACCTGCCCTGTGAACTCTGTGTTATCATCAGGCTTTTACTCTATATGTCTCTTGCAACACAATTTGACCCACTGTGAATCAGAAATCATGTAGTGAGAAATTGTTATGATGGGGTTCTAATGAATATTAGAGATTAGCAGCTATTAAGTCTAGGAACAGATAAAGTTACTGAGTAAAATGCTTAGTTTGTACCTGAAGTATATCCAGGACCGCGTCTGCCGTGCCCCCTATTTCTGTAAGGTCTACTACCTCGACCCATTCCTTGACCATCATCAGTCACATAGCCTTTTTCCTTATCTGTACGATTTGGTGGTGGTCTAGAACTAGCTCCAATCTGTCGCAACTGCTCATCAATTTGTAATCTCTCCAAACGCAACTGGTCTACTTCCTATTTAAAATATACAAGATAACAGTAAAAATAATTTGACATTTTACTTAAAACCTTTCTCCTTTTCATCAGATAAAAAGTATACTGGAAATACTTAAATTTCAGTTCTAAATTTACAGTAAACACTGTTACGCAGAATTATTAAGAAATTGAATGGTCTCCTTAAAAAGAAAATTACTACAGATAACAGATTATTGATGTCCAGATTAGATAAAACAAAAATACTCAGAATTAAAATTATACTGAATAAAATGGAAAGTTGTTTGATTTGGTACTATTATCCAATTATTCTACTGCTAAGGCATATATATGCTAGTCTGGGGACTTTAATGATACGATATTGAATAAACAACACTAAAATGTATGAATACAGATAAATGACATTTAAGGTTTAACTTGCTAACCTTAAAAATCACACATTGTAAATAATCTTAATTGAAATAGATTTGCCAGTTAATATCTTTATTTATAAAGCATTGAGTTTGTGTCATCTTTTGCTTTAAAAGAACATATACTACGGTAGGTCTTTGGATGTGACTATATAATTAAGGAACAGTTATTTTTCATGAACTGAAAATGCTAATATATTCCTTATGAGAGGAAAACACTATATAGTAGCTGACCAAAAAAGCTAGATCTTACATAATCATGCCTTGAAAACATCTCAAATACTACAACTCTGCTAGAACAAGTATGACAAACAGTACACATTCAGCTGACTGAAATATACACCTGGGGTCCATTGAAAGAACCTTAAACACAGTGATTCCAATATGTTGGGTTGTTAAATCCAGAGGAAATCTCACTTGTAACCTTTATCTACCCATAAACATCTCACTAACTGGCTACAGGAAATCATATCCATAACTATAGTAGTACTGGGTATCTCAGTCAAGCAGTCATCATTGAGACTGTCTATATGAACAGTCATTGAAGAAGTTTCTAAAAATCTTGACTGTGGCAGCTTCTGGAAAAGAAAGATCAGTAAGGATCTAGATGAGTTTCATCTGTGCTCTGAACCAGAAACTTTTACATAGGATTTGAGCAAAAGAGAGACTGCAGCTGAATGAGTCGCTTCCTCCAAAGGTCTTGTGATAGCTCATGGAAATGAGCATGTCTTAGAAAACAAATTAATAATCTAGGTTAACCCACTGAGGCAAAGCAGTCACCTTTTGGTGAGAGATGCCAGGCCCAAACAAGGGAAGATATGGTGATGAAAAGAATGGCAAATGGACAGCTGCTGATAACCAAAAAAGATATTCAATTAGGAAGAATAAATAACAAGATTTAAGAGACAGTATTAGTCAAAAGAACAGGGATTTGATATAATGCAAACCTAACTCTCCAGATCTTCATAATTATTTAAGCCAAGAATATGAAAACACATACAACAGACTACACATAAAACACACTGTAAAACAAAAACAAATAAGCAAATCAAAAAGGTATCCTACTCATGCAAACCTTGCTGGATGAAACCTTCCCACTTTTAATTATTAACTGACCACAATAAGAATGAATGACATATCCAGCTATTACACTTTTCCATCCTTTCACTCTTATTTACATACAAGTAGAAATGATCTATTTTAATTCTTTCAAAAAGTCAACAAAAAAAGTTTAAGATAGTGCCATTAATAAAATGGAACTGAACTGCTGCTTAAAGATATTTAATACCTGCTACATTATAATTTTGATATGTATGGTTATAAAGAAAAAAAATTATACAAATGAAGCAGATACGATTCCATTTCATTAAATTGTAGAGCATTTTTGCCAAAAGGAATTTCAAAAATCATCTGGTGTAGAAAAGTGACTTGCTTCAAGTCACATACAAGTCACATAGCTAGTTCATTGGCTGAAGCAAGACTACAGGCAAATCACTGGATTGCCAATCCAGTGCTCTTTCCACCATACCTGGTAGCCTCCTGGTTCCTACCTTCCATTTTATGATCTAGGAGGCATAACTATACAGACATCAACTAAAACAACCATTCACAAGAGGACACAAATACTTCATATTCTGAGTAACAGTATAGAAAAAAATATAAAAGGCAAACACTTAAACAGAGGACTTCATGAAATGCTAAGATTTCCTTGATAAATGACATAAAAGGGACAATAAAAGCAAGTGTTATAGACACAAATTTTGGCCTGGAAAAAACTCACAAAAGCTAGAAAAGATCAACTGGATTAAAAGGCTGCATACAGGATTATCTAAATTGAGTGTAAGGGTTTAACAGAAGACTAAGGAAAAACAGGACATTTTATTGAGAATGATTATTGGTCCTTAAATTTATGATGAAAACCTAACTTGTCTTTTTAGAAGGAATATAGGCTAAACATTTTCTTGATTATCTTTTGCAAGTCATAAATTGTTAGGCACAGGCTAGAAAGAATCCTACCTGCTTAAAGATTTGCTATGAGGTTTTTAATAATTTAGTGTAAAAGAATTAAAAGTTAAAGATCTTCCTGTTCTCACCTTTAAATAGTTCAGGTGGTAATCCAAAAGAACAGTGGCATTAGCGATGCTGTCCTTTGTTCCCACAAAAACAAATGGTACCATACCCTGAAAAAGAAATTGAAACAATTATCCAAAAAATTAATGATGGAATAATCTGAGAATGCAAATAATGACTAAATCCCTAGTACAGGGTCTGATGAACAGTAGATACACAAATGTTGAAAATATAAATCTATGTATGAAAACAAAACTAGTTAATATACTTTACATATTTACTGAAAATAAGGACAGATCAATATAGCAACCCTTTAAATGCATCAGATTATCATGTTTTAAAGACTACTATTAAATGTTGGCAAAATCATAAACTGTATCATTCAAAATTACACAAGCTTGAACATGAGATGCATAAACAAAATGAATAGTTGAATATGGTCTAATTCATTTACTATAGGTTATATCTAGATCAAATTCTTTTTTAAAAAATTCAAAATTAGATACCAGGCATACAAAAGTAAAAACTAAATCAATTTTGCAAACCAAGTCAATAGAGTACAAACAAAACACAAAAAATTATAATACAAATGCACTGAGTAATGAGACAAAAAAACCTGGCACATTTACGAGCATAAAATTTAGTATACCCATACACATTTCATTAATGTATTATGAAAATGTTAAAAGACTGAGTCACAAGGAAAGTTTGATCTTCTCTTTATAGATACTACTTAATATAAAAGTAGATTTTTAAAAGGTATATACTAAAAGTTTGTACTTCTAGTCCAGCTGTATGTACTATGAAAAAACAACCCACTATTTCTTGTCACATGTTATAAAGAAGCCTAGTACAATATTTTGCTGCTGAAGAAATACACATGGTTACTGACATTCAATAGTGACTAACGACAGCAGACTGTAGCTTTGATGTGGATTATAATTTTCGAGGTAAAGTTAAAATGTTTGAGAAGCCAAGAAGCTGTCCCTTGAGCAAAGGATCACTCTTTAATAGACCATGCATTTGACAGGTGTGGCCGCTGCTGGGCCGCTTTTGCCTGCTTGCATTCAGTTACACTGCGTCTAAACGGTATGTGGGGGCTGGGATTGATTTTTCCTTTTCCCTTCACATAAATGTAGCTATTGATGGAGGAACAAAACAAAACAATTAGAAAGTACTGCTTGCAGACTGACCTTCATATACTAGGCATGGCACTGCCTTCTAGAAGCAACGACCACCTGAAGAAGTCAGGTGCCAATAAAAACCCATGTGCTTCATAAGGATTTTTTTTACATCAAATAATATATGAGGTAAAGAAATAATCAGACCTATGAATCAGATCCCTTTTCTCAAAAACATCATTTTTAGTTGTTGATTTTTTTTCCCAACTAACATTATTTGTTACAAAGCCATCAATCATATTATTTCCCAAAATACCATTTGATGGAATGCTATACTCTTCCCTCTGGATCAAATACCACCAAAATAAGCTTTAAAAATCCTGAGTTAGAGATTGTTAAATTGACTTTGGTGCAAATCATTTAAAAATATTTTCACTTGCAACATGTCCAAACTGTAGGAGTACACCAAGGGCCACTCTAATTTAAGCACCTTGCTTATAGACCTGAACAGTTAATTAAAATGAAGAAAGGAGAGAATAGAATAGTGGCTTTCAACGTGGACACCAAAGAAAAGGTCTTGGACAAAGGCTGTGTGACTCAGTGGGACCAATGGCTCACATCTGTAATCCCAGTACTTTCAGAGACTGAGAGGGGAAGATTGCTTGAGACCAGGAGTTTGAGACTGGCCTAGGCAACACAGTGAAACCTTGCCTCTACAAAAAATTAACTGTGTGTGGTTGCATGTGGCTGTATTCCCAGATACTCAGGAGGCTTAGGCAGAAGAATCACCTGAACCCAGGAGGTCGAGGGTGCAGTGAGCTCTAATCATGACACTGCACTATAGCCTGAGTGACAGAGTCAGGCCCTAACTCAAAGAAAAATAAAAAATAAAGACTGCGCTACCTAGCAGAGTGGACTATTCAATCCACTTGCAGTTACAGTCCTTGTTGTAAAATGGCATTCTAGCTTTTAATCGCTCATAAGTAGTCATACCATCTTTTCCATAAACAGCTCTCATGCATTCTCCCTGCCCTCAAGGAACTTACAATGTGAATGTGGTTGAGATCAACAAGTAATTATCTACGTCTAAGTGCTATGCTACAGTGAGCACACTGCAGCAAGGAGAGGAAAGTCCCTTGACCCAGTTAGGGGTGGGGGACGTGTGGCAAATATATAAGGAAAGCTTTACAAATAAGTTCAAAGCAAGGTGGCAAGTGGAGGAGAAGGAGTGCTACAGGCAGAGTAAACCTGTGCATACATCTAGAAGCAACACAAACAGTGTAGTAATGTTCAGAGAAATCCAAGTACCTCAATATGGCTCAAGCTTCTCTAGAGTACAGGAGAGAAGACTAGGGAGAGATGACACTGGTCAAATAACCAGGAAAAGCCTTATGGGTGGCATAAAGGCATCTGAGCTTTAATCCCAGGGCAATGGGTCCACATATACACAAACACTCCTCCACCAGCCCCAACCCTGATGATCAGTTGTAGTCTTTCTTAACAAGGGGAATAAACATTAAAATATAAACTTAAAATGTATTTTTCAAGGAATGTTTTCCTACCTGCCAAGCCTTGAGTTCAGGTTTCTGGGATTCCCCTGCTACAATTGGTGAAACCACTAACACCTAAAGCAGTATAAGGAATGCAAGTGATGTCATTAACTATAACAAATGATACACAGAAGCCTGAACGCAGGACTTTCACTGCAGGACTTCTGAACCCATTTCTAAATAGTTAGGTTAGTTCAAATAGTGAAAACCACTTTCAAAAATATGGTTTTAAGTAGTAACTAATGCATCTAACCAAAGGTACATTTTGAGCTATGACACCTGCAAAATTTAAGGAGACAAAGCATGGAAAAAGAAAGTCCACCCTCAAAAGAAAAATGTGACCACTAAATGCAGCCCCATTAAGATCTGTCACTGTGAATAAATTGAAAAGTATGTATCACTTTGGTTTGTAATATCTCGTAAGCTGGCAATCAGATTTGAAAAAATGGAACATGAATAACCTATGAGATTAACCAGAGAAAACTCCCAAAACACAAATTGCAACATCTGAATCCAAGAAAATAACTTTTAGTGTAATTCATAGTGACAAATAATTCTTACCCTCTGGACTTTTGTACTGTTAGGTTGAGAAAAATGGGCGCTGTTTTCCTTTATATCTAAATGTTTTTTTTCTTCTGATGGATTAGGTCCAACCCTTGAATTATTGGAAGGTAGGGAATTTGGTGGCATAATTTCCTTGATAACAAACACAAAACACAAAAAAGAAAAACAGGACCAATTTTTAAAATTGTATCTAGCTTCATTATTGCATCAATGATCACATTTTAAGAATGTAAATTATTATAAACAGTGTTCACATATAAAATTACACAATGCAAAAATTATGCAGTAAAAACCCCCAAAGGATTTAACTTTAGTTAAAAGAATCTTTTAACAAAAAACAGCTAGACAATATGTGGAGACTATGGCACTCTGAAGGGATGGTATCTTAAACAAAAGTATTATTGCACAGAAGAGCACATCTTCACCTCCTCACCCCATACAAATACTTTAAAAGTCGCTACCAAAAACATGAGGATGGGGAATAGGTATCATGCTCAGAAAAAAACTTAAAAGCATACACTAAACACACATACCACACAATCCCCAAACTAAAAAAGTCAAAGGATAAAAGCCAGACCTAACCTGTATTTAGTTTTGTCTTTGTCAGCAGCATTAACATTTGAAAAGTGCTTTACAAAGCATTTCCACATATTATTTTATCAAGTTGTCATTAACACCTGGCGATGTATATTTCATATTTAAAAATTTATGACTACCCATTTTAAAGATTAGGAAATAAAATATAAAAAGCTTAAAGTGACTAATCCAAAGTCACAGAATTAGAGCAGATCTCTACAACTATGAACCATAATATGTATCAGGCATGTTTGATACTCAGAATATTTATGTTGGCATTATGTGCATACTATACATGCCTTTAATATGTCAAATAAAACAAAAAACTTTTACTCTTATTAAACAAACCAAAAACATTCACACTATAACATACCTCTTCTTGTGGGACGTTTTTCTCATTTTCAGCCTCAATCCTCACCCTCACAACTCCTGATTTGTCCACAATCTCCTGAATCAGTTTCCCATTTTTTCCTATGACTTTGCCTAAGAAACGAGTAAATTCATGTTTGGTTTTAAAAACACATGCCTCAAACCAGTAAGCATACTCCCACTGTAAATTATCACATTCATGTAGACAGATTGTAAGATTTTAAAACCAAATTAGAGACTCTTCAAAAAGACAGCTAAACTAGTTTTCTGTTTAATTAGGTCACCATTGTTTAAACTCTTTGGTCAGGTACTAGATTTGATTAATATTTGCAAACTGGCTAATTTTGAATTTTTAAGTCAGTTCAAAGATAGCCTCTTATTTTGCATAAAAAGATATGCTTTAAACTGGCTGGTACTATGGTATTTATTGCTTTTTCTGCAAAGTTCTATAAAATGAATTAAGAAAAAGGAGGATAGATAATAGTAAGCATATTCACTTATTCAACAATTTCAATTCTTATCTGTACCTGATTAAAATCTGCTTCTTTGGCCATGGTAAATATTTTTAGAATTCTGTATGGCACATTTATAAAAGATGCTCTGTATAAAAGTGGCATAAACAGCTATACATACATCTAAGAGGAATAAAAATTCTTCAGGTCAGTGTGTTAACAGAATATTACTTCCATGCATTATTCACAAATTACAGCAATATACTAGAAGGGGACAGAATTAATCACAGAATAAAAGATTAAGAAAACTCATTTTAAGATAACCCAAAACCATGATGAAAAGTTTAAAGCAGTTTAAGTATTATTCAATAACATCTGTTAAAACCCCAAAGACTTCAAGTACTAGTAATAAATAGGTACTTGATTCTTTCCCTAATTTTATAAAATTCAATCATATATATTACTTGGGAAATGGGTGCTTTCATAGCCATCATCACACGTTACTATAAAGCAATACATTACAAACCTAAGAACTACTGATTCTAGAAATCTACATGTGAACTACTTCTGATTCCAAGGGTTCATCCAAGGTACCTAAGAACCCACCACATCCATCATGTTCTTGCCTGCCTCCCCCCCCGAAAGAAGGCAGACTTAGGAAAAAAATGGAAGTCAAAATTTACTTTGAGCCAATCCTAGATAAGAATCCAGTGAAAAGCATTTTCACTGTGGCTCTTGCAATTAGAGCATAGCCCTGGCACTCTTGCTATGTGTGGCTGCCTCACTCACCTCTACAACCTCTTTCGACTGGCCAATGGTCAGGAAACAGAACTGACACCACTAAATCAAGACTCTTGATCTAGGTCCTTTTGTCAATTATTTCTGCTTTTCTCCTCCTCAAATGTAAAGGGGAGAGGTAGAGAGGAGAAGCCACCTGGAGTCTTCCCAGTTTGTTTTGAATCCATAACATTTATATTTTCATGAAATAATGATTTTAACAAAGGTCTAAATGAATTAATAAAATGAAAAATGAGATTTTGGTATTGTTTCTACTAAGATATTATCTTAACTATCCCAAGCACTGTTTGTCAGCTATAGCTAATTGAACAGTTAAACCAATTCATTGTCAAAGTGGGTGAAGAACAAATGTAAATCAGTGTACAGACTAAAGAAAGTCTGTGCAAAACTAAGATCATAAATCATATTGGGAGATTTAAATAAAACTCATGTGGTACTGATTATGAGAGCTCCCTAAAGATCTGCCTTGCCAAAGATTACACAAATATCTTCCTGAAAATTCCCAACCTTCCCCAGTGTTGCAGCAGACAATCTCCAAAACAAAATTCTCTCATTTTACTAACAAGAAACAACAAAACAAAAACCAGGCTGATTTACTTCAGCAGGCTGTTTACTACTGGGATCCTCTTCTTTCCAGGTAAGATCAATCACATGTAGAATCTACTTTCAATATTTAATAGCAAAGAATCCATTTCTACATTACACAGTTATTTCCAACCCCCAAAGAACAATTTACTACAATTCTGCTCTACTGAAATGGAGTTGTTTTGAATAAGGTAAAGGAAAGATAACAGAGTTCCCTACTATGTCCAGAATTGTGCTAGGTACTTCATATACCTTTCCACTTAATTATCACAGCTCTGTGAGGTAGATACTATTATTCATGTGTTTGATAGGTGAGAAAAAGACTTAAGGGCCTAGGTCAGTTTCCCAAGGTCACATAACTACTAAAAAATGAAGCAGAACTAAAATCAAAATTCAACTCCAATGCCCAAGCACTTCTCCACCTCCACCATCATGCCACCTCCAAAACCAACTTTAATGATCTGATATATAAGTCTCTATCCATTGGTATTAAGATATATATGTGTGTGTGTGTGTGTGTGTGTGTGTGTGTATGTGTGTATATGTGTGTGTGTGTGTATACACACACACAAACACATATATAAAATATACATGGGCTCTATTTTCATAAGAATTCCTAAATTTACAATAACACTTCTAACTAAAAAATATATGCAACTGCTTTACAAATTGTGAAAAAGGAAAACAATATCAATCACCCCCACTGTCCTGAGACAAGCACTTCACCTTGTGCTATGCATACATTTTATACATATACAACTAGTGTGTAAGTAACCTCAGTAATATTACAGTCATGTTCTCTAGCTGTCTGCGGTATACAGTTGAGTTAATAATTCTGCATTATTTCAGTATTTGTACTTTACCTTCAGGCTAATTTTCTTTGGAAGAAAAATATTCCCAGTGTTTTTTAACAACACAGGAAGATGTGTATGATTCTAGGCTCACAAAAAAAGCAGGCTAAAGTAGCATTGAAACTATGTAAAACCATGCATGAGAAGTCTTCATTTTCTTCTTTAAACTTTACAAAGAGTATGTGTTACTTTTTATAAACTGTCATGATCTCAAGTCACAAATATTAAAAATGTACAGGCAGTACATCCCAATTTTATTTTTAAATTAAAAACGTGTTATTCTTGATACAATTTCACCTGGTTTTTGATATGTTCCACTAAAGATATCTGCAGCATTTGGGAATATTGGTGAAGAGTTCCTAGATAGTTGCTGATACTCATGATGGTATGGTCATAAAACAACAATACTGAAGTCAAAATGAAGAATTACTATTGACTATGCAGAAAGTCTAAGACGCATTTGGAATTTCTTCTAGCTTTGAAGCTTATTAGATTTAAATTACCTATGTCCATATCCTTAATCCTGAGATAATTCAAATAAATGCTATCATTTTATTGCACCATTAGGGAGATCAAATACCGATCTAGTCTAAATTATAAAGCTCCAAATAGCATACATTTTGAAAAAAGTATACTCAATTTTAAGACAAAAAATATACAGCAAGGAAGCTGGGCAAAATCTGTCTTTTCAGGCATTAGTAGGTTTGAACTAGCAAAGCAATCTCTTTTGCATATCTTCTGAAAACGTAATCTTTGAGTGCCATACTTACCAAGTATCTTCTGTGTGCTGTAGTAACAAACTATATTTCAAAGATTATGTTTCACACAAATGATACCCTCCAGTGAGGAAAAAATGGAATTCTATTGGTATAAATACACTGTATACCTAAATCTTGCTTTAGTAATATATGTCAACAGATATTTCTGACTCACCTACTAAGTTCCTTGGAACTTGTATGACATCTTCAGCAAATTCAAGAAAGCTTCTAGCCTTTTTCACTGCATCCTGATCCTAACAAAAAAGGGGAAAGTTTTCAAGACAAAAGATTAGCTAGCTGAAATTCTAATTTGGGGGAGGGGGGACTATTAACTAGAATATTTACCTCTCCGTAAATATGAAATGTGCAGGTATCTTCATCTAGATCAATAGCAGTGACCCCAGGTACTTTTCTAGCTTGCTGAATATTAGCACCATGAGTACCAATAGCTAGACCCATCAGATCTTCTCGTACGATAAACTGTTCATGAAACCTTGAAGCAAGCTGCCTTGAACTCTGAAGAGAAATGAAAGTCTGGTAAATATGCTTCATCAACTAGTAAGACAACTAACTGTATTTAGGACAGACATGTAAATTATCTTGACCCTGTGTATCAGGGGCCTATAAATTAGTTTTAGTAGAAAACTACAGGTTTTAGAAAACATCTCTCTCATGGTCTAAGTACTTTTTAGGTTACAGAAGATCTATGCCATTTTATATATTTTGTTGGTCTATAGGAAAGAGCTTACTGACATTTTCCAAGATAACTTTTGAAAACCTATTTGCAGGACTGCCTTAGTTAGCCAATGACATCAACAATATAATAATTAAGTAAATCAAATGTCCCCCAATAAAAATCAGATCACTGGGTCTGACAGACTCAATGCTGTTTATTTAAGCAAAAAAAAACCCCAAAAAACTGAAAACACCATGTTTATAGAGAATTTTATTCACTTCATTTTTATTAAAGAATATCAGTATATATATTTTCTGGGAAGAGTGCTATTTTTATAACTTATCACTAGGTACTGTGATCTAAATATCTCTCTCTTGAAATGATGACATTAAAATGACACCCCCAAACCTAAGAAAAGTAATAAAAAATTTTTGGTACAGTAAACTGAACAATCACAGAATATCAAAAATTTACAATGTATTTCAAATATGTGTCTGAAACCCAAAATGAGATCGGAGTCTGTAAGACCTTTTGACCGGGATATACAAGTATGACGAGCTCGTTCAAATATTCAGTAATGATGAAACTAAGTTACACTGGCACCCCAAACCTGTGGATAATCACTGTGGATAAACAGCATTATAGAAATTTAATGTTTAGTTCTAGCATGCCATTAATGAAAACCAAACATATTAGTGGCTCATGTTGAAAAATGGGAATTTCTTATAGGAACATATGAGTCTCTTTAATATTAGTAGTGAAGAAAGATAGACATGCACACTAGTTTATCATTATTTAACATACCTGAGAATTTAAATGAATGAATACAACTACAGTAAACAATTTTAAAAATACAACATTCATTTTTATAACGATTACAGTAATAAAATGAACAAAATATCCCTAGGTCTTTTCAAGAAGTCATGTTTTTTGAGTCTTGGTTCATTAACCTGTTAACTATTTTCAATGATAATTCACTGATAAATGATAAGCCCAAAGTATAGCAGATGATTTAAGAAGAGTTAGAAGTTTAAGAAGAGGCAAATATACTACAATTTATGAGTATATTTCCATAATACTCACAATGAAAGTAAGGAGGCTGCTCTGGACTAAAAGTTACGAGAAACTCGCTAAAGAAGCCACAAAACTGTCAACACAGAACATCAAGAAGGAATGAGAGCAAAAGACAAACAGAGCTCCATGGGCATAAGAAAAACAAAGCAGCTAAAGAAGATGAAACTTTTCTCCTCCTGCCAAGAATTCAGCATCACTCATCAAGCTGGAAGGCACCAAATTTCACAGGGTTTTATAAGAATACAGCCTTGATTACTTTATCTCTTAAAATGCAGTTTGGAACTCCTTTTTTTCTTTACTATTTCAATTGTATGGTGTTTTCCCTTTAATGAAACAAATAATGATGAGGAACTCTGGGATTTGACAGTAATATACTTGAGTTGGCACATTAAACTAAATCCATTTAGTTTCTATGGTAATGGACGGAAGTACTAGATTGTTATCAATGAAAATAAATGTATGGTGATGAAAATTATTGGAAGATTAATAAAAGCAGTTAAAATGCACCTTAAGAGACGAAATAGTAAGTTAGGGAAATAGCCTCTTGCAGGAATCTGAAGACAGGAGTTTTAAAGAGTGACAACCAATTAGAATGAAGAAGTTCTATACCCTTTTAAATAGAGATAAACATACATAATGAAAGGAATATGATTAGATATTTAAATACTCTCAAGTACTTTAATGATCACATGTTATATGGAAGAAGCATTGCCTCATTTTATTAGCAGCTTTGACAGACTTCTAGTAAAAGTGAACTGACCAGAAACCCCTTAATATACATAAACTGCTACTTAATTTTGAAAATTCTGGCATGACAACTTTGTATGATTATACTTTGTACAGTTTAATTTTCCAAACTATAGAATATAAGGAATTGTTAAGAATCATATATAAACAATAAGCTGCCTATATTCAAGTTTTGGAATGGTATAGCTACCACTTCTAGACGGCATTACAAGCAGTGCTAGGTGACATACCTCCAGCTGTTTACTGGCTTCTTCATTTCTCAGTATCAGAGACAACTTAGTGCGCAGACTCCGAAAGTGCATGTCAATCAGCATATGTGCTCGTTTTGAGGTGACTTCATTGATGGACTAAATGATTTAAATGCATAACATTATTATCAAAGCAAAACGCCCCAAATGAAACAAAGCAAAAACAGGCAATGCAAATACACTCACCAAAATGACAAGCTGATAATTTTCTGGATCGTAAGTTACAGAAAAGGCACCAACTGCCTTTTTAAAGTCCTTATGTGCCGATTCTTTGGCACACCTAGAAACGAAAAGCATACTGGCATAAACATATGCAGATTCACACTTAGAAGAACCATGGACTCATATTAAATTTGACTTAGGCAAAATATGATCTATTTACAAGTTTAGCTCGTTTTCTGTATATCTCTGAACTACTCGGCCAAATCAAACATTTGATTTTATAGAGAAAGACTTAAAAACTGTTAAGCTATTACTGGTGGGCTTAATTACCAAAGGAGACACTCTACTCTGCAGATCTCCTGATTTTACTTACATATGATAAGTCAGTAGTTTTGGAGTCAACTGTTGAAAACTCTGAGACTAGCTACAGTGTGTCTGATCTTGTTTTGTTGTTTCTTTAAAAAGAAAAAAAAAAAAAACCTGCCTAGCCTAGGCAATATAGCGAGACCTATCTCTACAAAAAAATTTAAAAAAAATTAACTAGGCACAGTGGTGCACGCCTGTAGTCCTAACTACTTGGGAGACAGAGGTGGGAAAATTGCTTGAACCCAGAAGTTTGAGATTACAGTGAACTATAATGGTGCCACTGCACTCCAGACTAAGTGACAGTGTGAGACCCTGTCTCTAAAAAGAGAAAAAGAAAAACTGCTGACTAATTTGAAGGAGACAAGAAAATATATGTATATGAATGAGAAGGCACAAAAATTTACACACACACAATCTCTGGAATCACAAGAGGATTTTTATATATTCTGACCTGCAATTTAATGTTTATCTGAGGCGCAACATGTCCAAATCAAACTTATTAAATCCCCTTGATAAAATCATTAAAAAGAAACCTCCTATCTAAAGTCTTTAAGCATTATTCCAGATCAAGGATTATAAGACAGAGATGATCTGTTGTAGCTTCTTTAGCTCTGCTTACTACATATTTATCTGAAAACATTTTAGCTAAAAGAAAAAAATCCCAGAAATCTATGTTGTCTAGAATTCAACTTGTGATTTATGTCAGAATAATCAAATTTGTTTGATCAGTTTCAAAATCTTAAAATTTGGGAACAAAGTTAGTTTATTTTTAAAAAGTGTACATTATGTACATCAGCCAAGTTTTTAGACAAGTAAATTTAAACAAGCGCAAGGCTGGTTTGTTTACATAACTAAGAGAAGCTAACTAAGTTTTTCCCTACTACTTCTGCAAACCAAATCATTTTTGCCGAAGTTCACTGAATTTTAAAAAATCAACTTCTGCTATTTTATTTTATTTTTTTATATTTTATTTTTTTTTGAGTTGGAGTCTCACTCTATCGCCCAGACTGGAGTGCAGTGGCCGCTCCCGGCCACCGCAGTCTCGACCTGCTGGGCTGAGGTGATCCTTCCCTTTCAGCCTTCCAAGTAGCTGGAACTACAGGCGTGCACTACCACGCCCGGCTAATTTTTTTGATTTATTGTAGAGATGAGGTCTCGCCAAGTTGCCCAGGTGGGTCTCGAACCCACAGGCTCAGGCAATCCACTCACCTCAGCCTCCCAAGGCGTGGGATTACAGGCTGAGCCACCGAGCCCGGCATCTTCTGCTATTTTAAAATGCATATGTTTTTAAATTAATTGTATATCACCTGTAAGGTCTCGGCATTTATTGTGTACCAACTTACATTTGTCGTAAATCTTCTGGGACATCCAGTTTGATCTTATGGAAAGTATCTTTTGTGGCAGGCTTGTTGGGATTAACTGATCGTAGACGTTCAATTGTGACAATTTCGTTATAAGTAGCATCACATGCTGCATATTCGATCACATAAAACTGAGAGAAGCAAATAAAAGTCATTCCCAGTCACAATTTTTAAAATAAGAGCAAGAACCTATCCCTATTCCGTTATTTCAAAATAAATTCTCTATTGGAAAAAAAAAAAAAAAACTTTAACAATGGAAACACATAAAACATACTTAACACAAAGTAAAAACTTTTTCATAAAATGACTCAAAATAAGGTATTACTTCACAAAACAGAAATCCAGACTGAAATGTAGAACTCTGGGTTTAGAAAAGGGAAACAGTGAAAAATAAATTTTAAATAAGCTTTTTCCTACCTCACCCTTTATCATCCTCACTTTAGCTAACCACCAACAGCAAGGCTCTTTTTCATTTGCTCTGGAGTAAACCTAAGCAAAAATTACAACAAAGAATATTTCATGATTAATATTAATTTTGAAATGTATAGATGATCAGACATTGAGAAAATTTTTGTTAAATACCCCAGGTGTCTTTCAAATCACATGCCATATACCTTCAACCAAATTGTACCCCTATCTGCATGCTGAGCCAGACAGAGATACACGATCAGAAACCACCCAAGACTGCCTAGGAGTAGCCTGTAAAAAAGCAGTTTTCCTACTTCTCTGTTTGACTCCAGTAATAATTACCACTCTGAACACAGGCGCTCAAGAGAAGTTGACCATTCATGAACATAGGCATACTTTTTTGGGGTACTTAGTGAACTACAAAAATGTATCTAAAAATGTACAAACTTGTTTTTGTTTTATTCTCAAAAATTGATTCAAAGTTAATAACCCTGGCCTACTGCCTGGCTGCTTGGTCATTAAATGGATAAGACCACTGACCACTCAGCCCACTAAGAATACCATCCTGGCATTCATATCTCCTGGGAACTAAACAGACAGATCCTTGGTCACTCTCTGGTCTCCTGCTTCCTCCCCACTAAAAGGGTCAACTCCACACTGGCAATCCTCTGGATACCACCTCCCTGCTCTCACACACTGTGGATCAATTCTCTAACCAATCTCTTGGTTGACCACTTCAAAGTTCACTTACGATGTACAGTATGGAACCTTTTGTGAAGGCACTAGCAAATCAAGGTTAATAGGAAGATGGACAATACAGTACACATGAAGAAACAGAAATATTCAGAAGCAGAAAGGACAAGGGGGATGGGGAGGAGACGCCAAGAAGGTACAGTGTCTAACTAAGGTTGTCAAGCGAGTCAAGGCTCAAACGTTTGTTTCATCTCCCTTTTACAACTGAAGCTGAGTGACTAAACACAACTCAACTTACCTTTCCCTCTTGCCTCTCTCTCTCTCTCAACTCTGCTCTAGCCAGAGAAATAACCTCAGCTAATTGTTATGTAATACAGTGAAGTCACCCTAGCAATGGTGCCTCATTGGTTCCCACTTGTCAGGCAACTAAGCTGGAGGGGAGGGAAGTCACTCCATCAAACACTATCATGAGTACGCCTGATAAAATCAGACCAAAGACCTGGAGCTTGTCTTCAGAGAACTGATGATCTTTTGGGGAAGCGGACAGCTAAATATAGACAGTGCTCCCAGATCCCTTGTCAAAACAAGCCCATTTGCTTACACCTAGTAGGTACTGGGTACATTTTGGAAAATAAATAACACATTAACCTATTTCCACTTTGTAGAGAAAAAAACACACAGTCCTGGACATTCAGAGACCTTTCCCGATCACTCTCTAAAACAGCATTCCTGCCCCTAAATCATCTGCCATCCTCTGCTTTTTTTCTTCATATGACTTACACCTGCCATATTAGTTGTCACTGGAATGTGACCTCAAAGGTAGAGAGGACTCTGTCCTGTTTCCCTGCACCTTCAGTACCTAGTGCAGCAAGTAAGAATTCAAGGACCTGGAACCACTTTGTCTTGCCTATACAAATGTTTACTTAGCTGCTTCCTTCATACTACAAATATTCATGAAGTTGCAACTAATGCAATTAAACAAGGCATTATGCTTAGTATTGTGGGGGAAAGAATAGAAGCGGCTCAAGATGAAGTGTGTGAAAGGGTAGGAAGGAGAGAGAGGATACTGCACAAACTACATAAGGCACTATTAGTAAGTGCCTTAAGTACAAAACCAATTTCCAATGGGGAAAGAAATAATACACATCATGTCTCTGTTCATGTGTTAGGTCTTCAGGGCACCTTTTGGTCAAAGAGCTCAGTGGCAGACAAGCAGGTGGTTCACAGGTGGTACCCTGCAAAAAGGACGTTATAACCTATATGTATAAACTAAGGCATGTAGGTTTTAAAAAAGGAATATTCACTGCTACTTAAAGAAAATTTTCATACACTGCTCTATAATGAAGTATTATTTCATTCCTGTGTAAAATTAATTTTCCTAATCCATTTTGCTTAAAATGGGGACACAGCTGTAAAGGAATAATATAATATTCAACCAAAGATTCAGAGATTGAGGAAAGGGGGAAAAGAAGTACTAGTGGGCAAAGGAACTTGGGGCAATGATTTTCATATATATGCCCTGAGTGCTGTTCAAACAGCCAAATTTAAGCATCACGTATCATTTCCAATCATTATTAAGATGGGATGGTCTCAATAGCACATATCCATCTCAGTTACAATTCTCAAGGTAATTTAAATAGTGCTAAAGACAAGGAGTTAAAAAGAAACAGCACAGGTAAATTAAATACCCCCAACTCCCTCGATACTTAATATCCATGTGGCAGGGGAAACTCACCTCAACTTCATCACTTTCGTTTATATCTTTATTATAACCTACAGGAGGTGGGAATCTCACATCATGGAATGGAATCTGCCTCTCTGGCTGCCAGCTGTAAATAAGCACACATACAATCACTGAATATGCTTTTAGTTTTTAACAGAAACTATGACCACTGTCATCAACTTTTGATTAAGTATAACCCCATCTTTTTCTAGTTAAAAGAAGCCAATGCTTTAAAATGGTCAGTTTCTGCTATGTGGGGCATAATGGTAATATAGGAACATTTCAACAAAGTCTGCATGCAGCACAGCAGCCTTGTACTTCCATTTGGAATATTCCACTTGGAATATTTTTCTAAACAAAATAGAGCAACATTATGTTTTTCAAAAAGTCTTTCTTCCAATAATTTCAACTTCTAAGAGTTTTAAATGTAAGACCACAACAGAAATTTCCTTCAGTATGTAAATAAAATACGTTAGTATCAGTAATTGTTAGTAGTATCAATATACTTCCACTTGCAAAGAAATCTTAATCACATTCCAAGAACCACAGAAGCTGCCCTCTAATTCCCAAGCAAAATGGGACAGTCAGCACATTAGCAACTCACAACTCACTTTTCCCCCTTTAAATTTTAGATCCCACGAGGTGGTCAATTCTTGCCACGGGTAGCTGGCTGCTGATCAGTATGATGCTATCAGCATGCACTGGGATGGTAGGGTCGTCTAAACCATAGAAACCCGATGGAGACAGCCTATAGGAGTTTGATTAAGTTGCCTAGACTTAATTTTAAGTGCTATGAACAACTTTAAAAAATGTCAAATTATTTTTTATATCCACAAAGATACAAAATGTTAAAAGACAAATTTTGCAAAAGCACTGAGAATTCAACTGCTGGAGCAGTCACTTCTGGGTTCTTTTTGGGGTATTTCACCAGCTAATATTGAGATCTGTTCTATGCATAATGCCAATATTTTGTTAAAGGGTTTTCCGAGTAAAATTCTATTAAGAAAAGTAGGAATTTGCGGTTTTTAAGAAGAGCTCTTATAGAAGAGGGCAAGTAATTAAGTCAGAATTTGTAGAAATTGGATTAGGGCATAAATTAGACTGAACCCTTCCTTTGAATTATTATATACACTTAACAAACTATACTTTTTAAAAAACTGTCTTTACTTCAGAAAAGGTTTTTAATACTTACTGAAAGTTTGTGACTTTTAACGTGTCATAAATTCATTGCTAAATTTAATGTATAAACCATATAATAATGTATAATATAGTTTTTTGGGTTGCAAAGATGGAAGAATTACTTTAAGTCTTATTTTAAGTATACAGAGATAAAAACTCACAATTATTGTTAAAAGATGTGAAATGTGGAAGCACCTTTATGCTTTATGGAAGCTTTGGGAAGCACCTAAAGGCAAGCAGTCTGGTATCATTAACATGGGTTTCTTCATGACCGAAATAAAGGGTAGATATTATCTGAAGTTCTTTAGAACACTGTTTCTGTTTTGTTTTATTTTATTTTTAACAGAAAAACAAACACAGAAGGAAGGGCAAAGACACTACTTGGTAGGAACCTATTAGATCCTGGTGGTGTGCTGAAAATCAGTGTTGTATCTCAAACATACTCCACAAACACAAGGAAAAACAGATGATCTATTTCAAGTTCCCAGGATGACAAAAAGCTTGAGGAGAAACTTTTATGCGGATATAGTATAGCTGATAAATAATCAGTAAGGTATTAAGATGAAATAACTTAAAGTTTATGGTAGAAATCTGACTGAAAACCAAAGAGAATTGATCTGATAAATCAAGGTATAAACCAGATAAATTCTTAAATGCATAGAGGAAATGAGTGCTTGCACAATATTTTTAATTATAGACTCACAAACAACCAAAAGAGTGGCAAAGAAAGATAACTTTCCTTTTTATGGGAAACAGTGTTTACCTATTGATGAGAATAAGTAAGTAGGTAAGAGTATAATTACAAGGAAGAAAAATAGTCTCCAAGTTATCAAAGATTCCTCCATTAGAAGTGCGATGTTGTTTACTGTATAACCATGAATACTTGACGTAGCAGAGAGGCAAATTCCTGAAACCTTTATGCCATTATGTATTCAGATAAATATATTCTACTATTCAAACTTTTATTTTGGACTGAAATTATTATACTAGAGCTGGAAATAGGGTTGGATATACTCAATCCTTTTATCTCTGTCTCCCTATATGTGTCTCAGGCATCTAAGGATACTGGTTTGTCCTGCTGCTAGCCAAAAAAATCTGCTAACAGTCTAATTATAAAAATTATTCTCTAGAAACTGAAATGCAGGCCTGCTTTTAACTTTTTTTAGAAGCAAGATGTTTTTATTTATTGTTTAATATGTCTGGGTCACATACCATATTTTAGCAGATTAATATATAATTCACATATCATAAAATTCATCAACTTAAATGTACAATTGCATGGCTTTTAGAATGTTCATAGACATGTGCAATCATTATCAGTCAATTTTAGAACGTGTTCATCATCTTAAAAAAAATCCTGCATTTTTTAGCTATAGCTTACCCCCCTTATTTCTGGGGAACACCAGAAATAAGCAGTCACTATTCTACTGTCTGTCTCTAGAGATCTGCAGACTGCTTTTGATACACCATTAATTCTCTTGGTACATAAAAGCCAAACCATTATAAGTGTCGACCATTCACCAGAGTTCTGTAAAATCCTTAGATCATGGCCGCATCTAAACTGTGGCTAAGGTGTTTATATGCGCTTTAACATCTTTACTATTAATGCATTCATACAACTAATGTTCCTAGGTCTGTACGTACTTTTATTTTCTCATTTAGCAAAAGCAAGCAGAAAAAATCAGCTACTGCTGTTACTGATAATAGATACAGAAAACATAAAGAATAAGTTAATGTGTAAACATGATTGCTTCTGATAAAATATACTAGACAACTAAAACCATCAGTTTTAGATTCAATGTTACAAAATTCACATTTTTCCCCCAATACCTTCATTTTCATCTTCTTAAAAGTTACTTTGGATGCTACATGCAGGGTGTGAAAAAAATTTTTTTTAACACAAGAAAATAAATAACAAACCCCCCAAATTACAAATATTCCTATGTAAATTCCCAGTTGCTAATACAAAAGAATCTCTGGTTTCTTTCTTCACATTCAAGGGGACTGAGGTGTAAGAATCAATATTATACAATGAGGGACCTCTAGGTCATTAGCAGGAACAGTCATTCCACTGGTTTAATACTGAGTTGTTCAGAAACTTGTCGGTAACATGAAGGTCCATTCCTGAAAAACACTCAAACTAGACTTGATTTAAAAAAAAAAAAAAAAAAAAAAACAGTAAAAAGAATTAGCATAAAATATTTAAAAACCTAAACATTAAAATTGTTTCAAGACACTTACTTGTTTTCAAATGCAACAGTTATTGAATCTTCATGAACATCCTTAACAAATGCCTGTAAGAAAAACAATACCTAAATTATTATTCAAGCTTAAAGTTTATTTTGGTTTTTAGTTAAATTTTACAGTGATTCCAAACATTTTGTTTTTAAGAACAAAATAAACTTCAAATGCAAGTCAGTTTTTGAGGACCATTCACTCATTAGTCAAATCTATATTATGTGCTAGGCCCTAGAGATACAGACAAAAAAATGCTCCAGATCAGCATCTCAGGAGAGAGACAAGGATACTGAAAATTACAATGTGGTAGTTAGGCAAAGCTGGACTACATAGAATTTACTGAAAACTAAGAAAATTGTTCCAGAGTCATATGTCATCTAGGATAGATTTGTTATAAACTGTCTTCTCCTTAGTAACACTTTAGGAGAATACGATACTAAATGATTAAATATAACCTAAGGTCTATGTGTATACAAGTATACCAAATTTTCTTTAACAACCGTATGCTGCAAACACCACTAAAAAGTCTAATTACTGGAGTTTAATTACATTCTCAATCTCTCAGGCACTTGGAGAAAAAAATAACATAAGAGTTTTAGAACTTTTAAATTTGATGACACAATTGCTAGTAATACAGACAGACAGAAATAGTTAACTAATTACCTAGAATTCTTTAATCAGTATGCAGTCCATAATTCTCTAAAATGAAATTAGTAGGTACAGAAAAGGAGGGTTTGGGGTTTTTTTTTTTTTTTTTGACAATTAGAGAAGGAAAAAGCATAAAGAAACCCAAGGGAGACAGGAATGGTGGCTCATGCCTATAAAGTACCTTGGGAGGCCGAAGAGAGAGGATTGCAAGAGCCCATGGGTCTGAGACCAGCCTGGGCAATATGACGAGGACTCATCTCTACAATAAATCAAAAAATTAGCTGAGTATGGTGGCACAGGCCTGTAGTTCTAGCTACTTGGAAGACTGGGGCAGAAAGATCACCTGAGTCCATCCAGCAGGTCGAGGCTGTGGTGGCTGTGAGCATGCCACTGCACTCTAGCCTGGGTAACAGAGTAAGACTCCAATTCAAAAAAAAGAAACCCAAGGGGCTTTATATCTTGATTCATTTTTAAAGGGCTTGGAGAGAGAAGAGATTTAAACTTCTTACTCAAATTTGTTTTCTATGTGTTTCTCTCTTTCAATAGTTTCTCCCTGCCTGCAGAACCATGGCCAAACTCCTTCTCTGGCTGTAAAAGGCTCTTCATGATCTTTCCTTCCCAGCTCTTAACTTTCCAAGCTTCATTTTCCACATCCTTATAGTTTGTGATCCAGCAATGCTAAACTACTTCTGCCACACTCTGCAGTTTTGGACCTCTCCGTTCCTTCTTTCCCTCTTTTTACTATCCCCAATTGGTCTTTCAGGTTTCAGTTCAGATGGGAAAATCCAGAAGACTAGGTTAAATTCCTGCCCTCTGCATTCTCATAGCATCCTATGCTTATTCCTACTATGAACTTACCCACTCTATTATTATAGCCCATTTTCTCACTAACAGTAAGCTTCCTAATGGTGGTATCAGGTTGTATTTTATTCACAGTTCTATTTCAGAGTGTCTAGTATGAATTCAATGAGTAGTTATTAAATGGATCATTGCCTAAGATGTTCCTATCCTAGCCTTGGGGAAAAAGTATGTGTGTGGGTGATGGCGGTAGGTTGATAACGAAAGACAGACTGCAGAAGGTGGGGTTCCTATAGAACCTTAAAGGATGAGGAAGAATCATCCAAACAAAATTCCACTAGGCCTAAGGGGAAGCTTTCAGGCATAAAAGCTTAGACATTGAGCAATAGCTTGGGGTGTGATAGAAATAAATTCTTTCTCAACAACAAAAAAACAAGACAATTCAATAGGGAAAGAATGGCATTTTCAACAAATGGAGCTGGGACAACTGAATATTCACATGCAACGAATAAATTTTGACCTTTACCTCAGGCCATATACTAGAATGAACTAAAAAGCATCAAAGACCTAAATGTATGAGTTAAAACTGTTAGGAGAAAACATAGTCATGAATCCTCATGACTTTGAATATCCAACTGAATATTAGGAAGATGACTAGTTCAGATTAAGACCGTTCTTTAACTTCTGTGTCCTCAGTAACTGGCACAATTTCTGGTATAGTGTGGGTGCTCAAAAAATATTTTCAAAAGACAAATTATTAAATGCAAATGTCTTGGTCAATAAATGTCTTCAAAGGCCTGATATAAAAGATCTGTTTTAAAAAATGAAGCTTCTCAAAATAACAAAGCAATGCAGTCAAGCATTAGCTGCTCTCAAGAAAAACTATGGAAGCTGAGGCAGAGCCCCGGAAAACACTGATACGGAAGCAACTAAAACAGAGCTACCAAATTTCGGCAATAATGCTTAAATGAATAAAAGTAAAGCTATGCAAAAAGAAAGTGTCTTTGTAAGATCAAGGTGGACTACAATGGCATCGTGCTCTTCTATAGCCAAGGCAGGTGAATTATTATCAAGTTAAGCCTGAGAATATGTCCTTATAGTGTTGGTTTAAAGGGAGACAAATTCACATTTTCTTCCTATCATTTTGATTATGCTAATTATTATTCAGCTATACTTAACGTATTAGCATTTTCTACTGCTTATTTGAGGACTCTAGTTTAATACTGATCATGATTCCTCAGAATATACTAGATTTCATAAGGGTGCATGGCCCAGTGCTCTAAGGCGTTATTTGCCTCACTATTACTTTAGCAACAGAGTGGCCTGATTTGGAGTTAAAATTGCAGGCATTGGTCATTCTTAGGCTCTTAGTTTTATAAACTAAGTCATGAAAATTATAGAGAATGGGATGGAGAACTTTTCCAGCCCCAATTTCCCCCTTGTCTTTATATAATGGCTAATAACAAATCAACAACCTGCTTTTTGGGAGTGGTATTAGATTACTAACTAAAATCAAGACTTCTGTTAGGAGGTGACTGAAGAAGGGTCATTGCTTCTGTCTTCATCCTTGTCTAAATTTTTGTAATTAACATTAGTTCCTTTATATTATATGCTAAAAATTTTAATTCCTTCTACCCTTGTTACAGCTGGGTGAAAAAGTGTTCTCAGTAAATCAAGTGTCTTTCCAATACTACCGCCCTTGTCTAAAACTGCCATCTACTATGGTAGCCACTGATCACGTGGGTATTTACATTTCAATTAATTAAAATGAAATAAAGTTAAAATCAGTCTACCATTCACTCTTGCCACATTTCAAGTGCTCAACAGCCTCATATGGCTTAGTGGCTATTGTAGTAGACAGCACTAATTCAAAACATTTACAAATGTTAGAGATTGTTTTCAGACCCATGTTTTCAGACCCATCATAAAAGCACTCTATGTCAGCTTTAGCTACACTGCTGTATTTTTTATTTTCTATTTACCAGAAGTTATTGTCCAGTTTAGTTATAATTATTCACCACATTTTCCTATTTTCTAAAATCAAACATTCCCTCAAAGGAGGAAGATCTGCAAGTGTTGTGACTTCAGAAAAAGAAAAAAAAAATAGCTTTTGCAGGCTCTGACTGCAATTCCGGATGTAGCGTCAGAAATGCTTTGAGTAATCATCATAGCCCAACCGGGTCACTGTCTTTGAGTTAATGAAATTTATCTGTATACAGATACTTCCATGATTGTTTCAAAATTAGTCATTTTTAGTCGCCATTTGCATATAAGTGAATACAGAAGGCATGTAACACTTTCTGGTTGCTGCTTTAATAAGTGGAATAAAAGAAACTCATAGGTTGCCCTCTGCCGGCACTCACACTAAAAATAAGTGTCGTGAGTTTTAAGGTCTTTTACTAAGGCTTCATTCCAACAAGGGTTCCATCTTCCTGCTTCTCATCATACTTATTCCAATACTCTCCTTTTGGCCTTGCCCTGCCCTGCCCTTATCCTCCCTACCCCTTCTCCTTCACACTCATACCCTCCTTCTCTGGTCATCTCTAGAGTACTATCACCCCATCTATCACTGACTTGGAAGACTACATTTTGTTGTTATCCCTACCTATCAAGCAAAATTGGTGTTTGTGGAGAAGATAGGTTAAGGAGATTCCTGAGAGGGTTCCAAAGGAATCTGAATGAATATACACAAAGAAAACTACAATGCACTGGATGAAAGCTGGCTCTATTGGAGTCAGTGAACTTAGTAGTTAAGAGTTCTGCTGTGAATCAGACTTAGGTTCAAAATCTTGGCTCTATCACATAAAAGCTGTGGGACTCTTCAATAAGTGACCTCTGGACCTCAGATTCCTTGTAATAAGGAACTGGACCAGCCTCTTACAACCATTACTTTGTATTAAGTAATTAGATTACACACATAGGTGGTAATAAACATAGGAGAGATAGAGGGGGACATATTTTATGAGATTCAGAACCATAAATGCTCTTGTATTGGGACAATCTACATCCCAACAAAAGTATACTTTTAAAACTGCTTTAAAAATTGGGACAACAAAGGAAAATGATGTTTCACCAAGATACTAAATACTAAAAGGTTATTTAGACTCCGGGAATAAAAAAGATGTGATGAAAATCTTTGGGGTTTGATAAAATCCAATGCAAACCCAAGGTAGCATACATAAAGCAAGTTATCACTTTGCCCCCCCCCCTTTGTATGTGGGCAATAACAACATAAAAAAAACAATAAATAACAGACAATAAACCTCATCAACAGTCCTTCCACCCATAGTGCATGTCCAGGAATATGCAACTTCAACTTCATACAGGCATTTACCACAAATTATTGAAACAAATTCTCTCTGGTTCACTCTGACCAAAAGATGACACAGACACGTACAGAGAAAATAGTATTCAATTAGTTATTAATTTTCCTTCTGTATATGTACTCGAATACTTGAGTACCCAATGTAACAAAACCAAGTTTCCTAGCAGCATCAAAGATTTCTAACTTTATCTTTCCTTACTAGGCATTCTTAAGAATTACAGTATAATATGTCAAGGTGCAAGAGTTTAAAAAGGAAGCTGATACATAAACGGAAGACTTCATGGCATCTTTGTATCAATAGTAAAAAATGGTAACATAACCTTGCAACTATAGTTAGAGGGCGCTAAGACAGTGTTATTGTAACAAATGCAATCAAAGATCACAATGAAATGGAAAAATGGGCATAAAATCAAATTCAATGAATTTCTTCAAGCTAAATTTTTCATTTCAGGAAATCACATGCCAGATTTCCAATGTCAGAACCGACCCTTAATAGCTATAACACTTAGTAGTAATTCACTTACCTAATCCTTCTGTACATTCACATTCTCATCTAAAAAATAGAAATAACAGTACCTCAAATTCGTTGGGGAGGTTTAAATAAATTAACAGAGGTAAAGCACCTAGAATAGTGCCCAGCACCTAGAGAGCACTCAACACCTGTTAGCTATTAGCATAACCACTACCCTAATTATCTCAGGAAGCACATTCCTACAGTGGGCAGGAATCAGAAAGCCAAGTAATATATCACTGAATTTTGCATTTAATTAATAATTTTGGGGTTACCAGAATACCTGAGTATGGACTTAGAAATTTCATAGTTCCAAAGGGGAAAATTAAAGTACCCACAAAGATCCCAAACACTAAAAAAAAAGGGGCATTTAAAACTCTAGAAAGAAAAAAATGTGGTTGATCTAAATAATTCTCTTCCTCAAAGCACAGAATAACACCTTTATGCAAAGTTAGCTTGAGAGACTTCAGAGAAAACATGAATGCAAGTTTATCTGCATTTTATGCAAGTTTATCTATAAATGTATAAACCTTATGCAAGTTTATTTGTAGTAAAGCAGGTATTTCTAGCAGGACATGTAACTAAAATGACATGTTAGACCACTAATGTCTTCATTTAAAACATTTTCTCTAAATTGTGCATTTTATCATATTTAGCTGTTAGTTGCCATAATAATACTCACCAAATGAAAGTCTGTCCTCACATACCAAACTTAAGATATACTAAAATATAATCTAACCATAAAATTGCAATCTTGCATGATTACATCATATTACAATAATGAATCAGGCATCACCCACTGTATTTTCAGAAAACAAAAATTTTTTGTATCTATGTTTCCAACATATGAATTAGCTGTTTTTACTAATTTTCATACTAGTACACAAAACCTACAAATCTTAGGATATATTAGTGCATTTATATTGGAATGATATGCATTCTATGTATAAAATGGAGTTAATTCATTACCATTCCCAACACATCAAAACTACTAGTCCAAAGAAAACAACATTATTTGAGGCAGATGCCCCTAGAACAAAGAGTTTATTTCAACATTACTCATTTAGTTAACGCTTTGTAAGGAATTTATGAGGTATAAGTCAGTGTCTTCATGCCTTAAATAACATACCCTTAGGGCTCTGTAAGTGGTATGTATATATGACCAACTTTTTTTTAAGTCAAAGAAATACCTAAGCACAACAGTAATGGCTCTGGTGATTACTAAATCCAACTTTTTAAAGGAGAAACACCAGAAGAAAAAAACATAAAAGACAGCTGGTACAATCTTAAGGTTTAGGTTTCATGGTTCTGTTAATTTTAAATCCTGAGCTAGAGCATTCTTTTTTTTTTTTTAAAGAAAAAGAGCCAAACAGCTCCCAGCATATACTCTATCCATTTTATATTGCAAACTTGGACAATATGCTTAGAAGATGGAGAACTGTCCTTGGGAATATGGTGTTAGGAAAATCAAAGTCTAAATTCAATTATACTAAAGTTGATTTGTTTAGTTTTTAAAGCCTTTCTATTAATTTCTTTTTCCATAAATTTAACTTATCCATAGTAGTTCATTTTTCACTGGTCTTTACTTCCCATCTTTCCTGTCTATCCCATAGGACAAACAACTCAGTTTACTTTTGCTTTACTTTTATAGCTCACAGCATATGGTAACTAAAAAAAATTTCAACCTTTTTCAATATAGAAACTATTTGTATGTCAACAGAGACTATGAGATTTTTTTAGAAATCAACTTTAACAAACATTTACTTCTCCATGTACATTTCTTCAAGTATTACATTCCCCATCATGGAACTAAGGAACCACCTATTCTTTTTTATGCACCTTCAATGTAAGCAATTTTATTAAAAAGCAAAACCAAAAAATGGAAGATTAATAGCAAAGACAGAGAGCACTTCTTATATTCCAGTCAGTTTGCTAGCAAAATTGCTGGAGCAAATCATAGGTTGCTGGAAGATAACAAGTCCTTCAAGACCAGGATGTGCTACTTGCCCTCTGTGGCAAGCAAACTTCAGTGGCATCCAAAAGCCGATAAAACAGATCAATTAGAATTCTGCTTAACCACTAGCCCCTATTCATATACTGTATTAGATAAAATAGGGCCACAAATCTCGTGACCAAAACTACTAGCCTAGGACCCAGAATGATTAGACACAAACTAATCAGTAGAAATTAGGGATCAATGAAATAAATACAACTAAAATTTTGACTGCAGAGTCAACTGAAACAATTTTATATTGGTGAGACTGTTAAGAACATATATATAAACGTTTGCCTGTTTCACAGCAAAAGGTTTTACCTTTGTGCTAAAAGTATGAGTTTACACACTTGACTCGTTTATGAAACACTGGTGTGCAAAAGTCTCCATAAAATTGGTAAACACATAACACACTAAGTCAATTGTTTATTTTAGCCAAACCTGTCTCATCTGAAACTTTCAAGTAATCCTATAATAAATTTAAGAATTGTGTTGGACAATGCTTCCTTCCACGTGCACCTTCTATTGCCAAAATAGTGGAGTAAGGTGGGATACAGAAGCTATAGATATTCAAGAGGAAACAAGACTTTATAGATTACTAGATCTACAGCAAGTAAGTACCGACAAACGCACTACTGGCACATCAAATTATTTTTAATCTTCCCTTTGAAAATGAAAACTATTCATTGATCTGCAGTGGTGTAACTTCTAAAATGATCAGTAAACCCATGATGCCTATTTACAGCCTGAACAATTCAGTCCACTGCAACACTACAAATTCACAAAGAATACGGTCAAGTTCTTAAGAGCACAAAACAAATATTTCCAAATGTTCAGTTTTCGAAATTCCCTAGTAATAATATACTCTGCTAATTTCCCGAAGTTTTGTGGTATATCTTCAGGTCTTAGAAGAATTAAACACAAAAAAATTCTTAAGTAGCAGAGTCACTAATGTTTTTAAACGCTGAAGCATCCGTATTCCTGGATTTACCCTCAATTTAAAAAGGGAGGGGGCCCGCAAATATCAGTATGACCAACTTCTTGAATGCATAGCTCAGATGTACTAGGGTCTTCCAGAAACTTTTGGGTCTAAAATCTCCTCTGAAATCCACAAAGAGAAGCACTAAAAATCAGTTGCCATTGTGATTCGGTGCCGACTACGGCTTCCTACTACTCTTCCTCCACACCCCTCTCCCAGAACAGTGGAGCTCTCCGAAGTCCCAATGCTGGCCCGGAAAAGAGAAGGCAAAGGAGACCTTAAGCCCTCTTGGCGCTGCAGGAGGCGGCCTGGCTGAAGCGTCCCCCGCTCCTCTCCAACTACCCACACGTCAGGCCTGGATCCCACTGGGAAAGGATATTTAGGAAAGGAGGAATAAGCAGCCGCCGTCACTTAGCGCCGATTCCGGCCCTTCCCGCCGGGATCTCGTACCTGCCACCGGCCCTCGCCCATCCCCAGCTCTCCCAGGCGGGGCTTGGCCCCGAAAGGGCACCCTCGTCTCCTCGCTCGTCCCCATTCCGATAGGCGCCGGGGCCTCTCGTCGGGGACGGAGCGGGACTCGAGGGGCTTCCTACAGGCCCCAAGTCCAGTCCTTCCCTCCCAAACAACATCCCGCTGAGCGCGCCCTGGCACCCGGGCGCGGCGCTTGGAGAGGGCCCCGGGCCTGCCTCCCGCCGACACCGAGAAGAAAAGGGAGGGAAGGGAGGGCGAAGATGGGGCCTGCCCTGGAGCCAAGTACCTTGTAGAAAGCGCCATTGGAGCCCCGCACTTCCACCACCAGCTCCTCCATCTTCTCGTCTGCCCTGCTCGCGCCGGGAGCCCGCCCCCGAGAGGTGGGCTGCGGGCGCTCGAGGCCCAGCCGCCGCCGCCGCGCTGCCGCACGCCCCCCGGCAGCAGCGCCGCCGTCACTGCCGCCGCCCGCGCTCGCCGTCGGCCCGCCGCCCGCTCAGAGGCGGCCCTTCACCGGAAGTGAAACCGAAACGGAGACAAGCGCCTGACTGAGGCCGAAGGCTCGGCCTGCTGCGCGTGTAAACAGTGAAACCGCGTCACGTGATCGCCACCGCCCCTCCCCCCGCGGGCTCGGCCCCTCGGCCCCACCTTCCCTCTCCGAGCGGCCGGGAAGCGCGCGCGTGCGCGCTGCTGGGAACCGGCCGGGGTGCCGGGTCCGACGTAAGGCGCGCGGGCTGGGCGTGCGCGGGCTCGGTGGAAGGCGGGAAGGCGGGAAGGGCGGCGATGGGTCGCACCGCCTCGGGTCTCCGGGCGAGGGCCGCAACGCCCATTTCAGTAGAGGTGCAAGCGGGGGCGTGGGAAAAGGCCTCCTGTGGCGATCACCTGCATCCAGTTATCCGAGTTCTACCTCGCTACGATTCAAGGGCGATGTTGGGTTTCGTGTGTTTTTTTTCAAAGTAGCGCAAAGCCTGATTGAGCAGGAGGTGGAGAGGAGGACAAGAATAAGGGTGAAGGATTAGATTGGAGAAGACTTTGAACTAGAGACCGTAGTGATCACGGTGCCCTGGGCTTGTGTGATCCTTAGAGGCAGAGGGCTGAGAGTCATGCCCTCCCCCAAGAGATGTAGAGCTGTCCGGTAGAGACATTCTGTGCCCTTTGAGTCAGGACCTCTGGAAATGTTAGTCCTTCCTCAGACCCAGCACTGACCCACATACTCGCCTTTCCTCAATTCAGTTTCATATTTCTCGACATACGTTTGAAAAAGAATGGGTTAAGCATTTGTTAATTTCTTTAAAGTTCATTTGGGCCTCTACTCTATGCCCACCCTGCACCAGAATATGGGGTGGGCATGAGTGTAGCAGTCATGGGACCTGTCTACAGGGGACAGTGCACCTTCTTAAAACTCTTTACCGTTAGTCCCACCTCCCTTCCCCTCCCTACCCCCCCCCATAGTTTCCCACCACTGTCAGTTCTTTTCTTATAGTGTTATGATAGATGTTCAAGGTCCACCATATGAGTGAGAACATGTGATACTCAGATCTTTGTTTCTGTGAGAGGTTACTCAGTATTATAGACTCTAGCTCCATCCAGGTTGCTGCGAAATTCATGATTTTGTTCTTTTTTATGACTGCGTGGTATTCCATCGTGTATATGTACCACATTTTTTTAATCCAGTCCTCTTGATGGACAGCATGGTTGCTTCCAGGTTCTTGCTATTGTGAACAATGCTGCGATAAACATTCGTGTGCAGGTATCTTTTTGATAGAGTGATTTGAGTTCTTCAGGGTATATTCCCAGTAGAGGGATCGCCGGGTCATATGGGAGGTCAAAAAGTAAAACAGAAGATACTAGAGACTGGGAAGAGTAGAGGGAAGGGAGAGATAGGGAAAATTTGTTAAAGGATACAAAATTATAGCTAGATAGGGAAAATAAATTCTACTGTTCTATACCACTGTAGGATGACTATGTTTAGCAATCATATAGTTTCAAATAGCTAGAAAGAGGATATTAAATGTTCCCAATACAAAGAAATGATAAAAGTTTGAGATTATGAATATGCTAATTTAATCTGATCCCTATGCATTATATTGAAACGTCACTATGTAATGTATGAATATACACAATTATTTGTCAATTAAAAATAAATATTTTAAAATTAAAAAAAAAACTCTTTACCCTCTGCTGTATAACAAACCCTATTTTTTTCTTGTTCCTGCCTCTGCACTGCGCTTGTATCCACCTTGATACATGTTTCTTTGGTCTGGAATCTTTGTATCCAACTGAGAAGTTTACTAAGCACCTCCCCTGTGCCAGGCCTTGTGCTAAGTGCTAAAGAGAAATTGGTAAGCATAAAAGAAAGCCAGCATTGATCTTGGAACCTGGGGTACATAAACATATTAAGGGGGGGCGCCCCCACAAAACCGGAATTTTCTTTTGAAAGGCAGCCCCTGTAGCACAGGCTTCCCCCACTAGATAAGTGTGTTCTTGGAACCCATCCGCATCAGTATATCACCTAGCCTTGTTGTGAGAGGTTGCTTTCAGCTTCAGTGAAGTTTCGTTTTGTTTTGCTTTTTAAAATTCTTTCAAGGCATTTGCCCATTTCATGATAGGTGATTTATGAGCACACCTGCCCACACTGTGCTGAATGTTCAGCAGTTTTTGACCAAAAATGGCATGATTCCCTCTCTATTCAACTGATCTCGCCCCTAGTGACTTGTTTTGTTTCGTTTTCCTGAATGAAAAAGTCCTCAGAGGGAAATGTTTTGCCAGTGTGGACAAGGAAACAAAAAACGGCAGAAGCACTAAAAGGCATCAAAATCGACGAGTTCAAAACCTATTATTTTGAACAGTGGAAAAGGCATCATGAAAGGTGTGTTGCATCCAACAGAGAGTACTTTGAAGGTGACTGAAGTTTAAACATGTAAGAATAAATACACAATTTTTAATAAATAAATTCCTGTTTTGGGGGCGTTCCCCCATAATTCAAATGATTAGAAAAGTAAATGTTAAATTGCAACTGTGATAAGGGCTATGAAGAATACGTGCACCCGTGATAGTGGAATACGACCCATCTGGGGCAGAGGAGGGGTAATGATTCTAGCTGGAATGTGACAGGTGAGAGTTAACTGGCAGCACTGAATTGGAGGAGTCAAGGTGACCTGCCCCAGGCAGGTACCCCAGAATGAGAGACACTGTTGGGCCTCCAATTCCTTTCCTACACCACTCCCAGCCAGAGTGGCAACATTTGAGGCTGGTAGAACTCCAGCCTTAAAGCAGTGGATCAAGGCCACATTTCTTGAGGCCATAGTAAACAAAAATGACCCTTTGGACTAGGGTCTTTGGAGTATTCACAAGAGACAAAGGCCCCAATAGTCCCGAAAGAAAATCTCACCAGAGGCTGGACTGGAGCAGATCATTATCTTTAAACTCAGTGTAGTAAAACAGGACATTTTGATTCGGATGATTATACTCTCCACGTGCACAATGTTGTTCAATTTACCCAGAGTCTGAAAATATGTCAAATTTCAACTACTGCCTTGACTACAAGCCACACTCGACTACACTCAACAGATGCAGTTCCCTGAACCTGTGGTGCACTTCATGCCTTCATGTCTCTGCACATGTTTCCTGGTTAGATGCCCTACCTCTTAAGGTTATAGCTAAATTCCTATTAGCTAGTTATGTTACCTCAGGTGCAGAGAGTTGAGTTGACTTGGCTTCTCAATGCTCAGCGTTGTCCTCATCAATCCCTACAAGGCTCCTCTCTTGTTTATATTAGTTTATATTGTTTATATTACTTTTTCTCATCTTTCTCAATCCCCACTCTCATACTTCTAGACTCAAAGTGCAATATGTTTGATATAGATTCTTGATAACTTAAGACAGGTAGTACTTTGTGTATGCCTTTTACATTAATGGAGATGGTATTGGTCTGCAAATCTCTGTTTCCTGCTATTTTTCTCGACATTATGTTTTTGTGCTATATCCACATTGCTGTGTGTACACCTAGTTTGTTGCTTCTAATCGTTGCGAGTATTCCATAGATTTTACTGATACATATTCCTAGTGATGGGGCGTCTAGGTTACTGCCAAATCCCTGATGTCATACTGCAGTGAAAACCCTTGGGAATGTCTTTATGAAGCATTGCAGGAATTTCTTCTGTGCTCTTACAGAACTTTGTGCATACCTCCTTCTTCCTCATTACACTGCTTGGCATATATCAGGGACTCAATAAATGTTGAATACCTCTACTATAATGCTTAATGTACTATTATTATTTATTTATATTTCTGTTTCCCTCGTCAGACTGTTAGTTCCTTCCAGATGCAGAAGATGTCTTGTTCATCTTTGTGTCCCTGGCACATTAAAAGTGCTTGATTTCCAGAAACATTCAATGAATGAATAAATGCTTCCCCTCACTACCTGCAGATAATGTGACTTAGTCTTGCCCACTCAACTCTGCATCTCAGCCTTACTCTGACCTCTAGGTTTTGAAATTCCTCTTTGCAAAATAGCTCACCTGAATGCAGACACTGGACTCAGCCATGCTCATGAGCCTGCTCTTCCCATATTCTTTGTTCTTTCTCAGTTACTGGCAACCCCTGCCTTGAGTTTGTTGCTGAGACTTAAAACATAGTCATTTTGATCTTGTCTTTCTCTCACATAGCTAATCCATCACCAAACAATTGCAGAGTCCAAAACCTATTTCTCATCATTTGTGCTGCTAAAACTTTGGTCCAAGTCTCATCCTGTTACCTGGATTACGGCAACAAGTTCTTCACTGGTCTCCTTGCAGTCACAGTTTTTCTTTCCCTCTGTCAATTTTCAGCACAGAAGACAGAATGGCCCTGTTAAGGGGCCAATCAAGTCCCTCTGCCACTCAAAACCCTCCAATGGCTTCCTAAATTTCTGAGTAAAAGCCAGAGTTGTTTATTCTGACCTCCATGCCCTATACACACTAGCTTCTATTATCTTCTCCATATTAGCTTTTACCTTCCCCCTTCAGTACATTCAAGTCATAATGGTTTCTTTGCTGTTTCTTGAAAATACCAAGCAGATTGTCTGTCTACCCTCACTCGAATGTAAGCTCATTGAGAACAGAGATTTTTGCTTGTTTTACTCACTACTTGTCCCCAGGTCCTACCAGTGTCTAGAGCATAGTAGATGTTCACCAAATATTTAATGAATGAATGAATGAATATGTGCTGACTTGGCCGATGTTGAGTTGGCCCTCATGTCTATATTTATCTGATATTGGAATTATGCTTCAGTGCTTCTAGCCTTGCCTTGGCCCCTGGCTTCCATTAAATTGCTGCCTGTTGTCTCTGCGTTGATCAATTGTGTTATTTTCTGCTGCTTTGCAATTTGAGCCCTCTGAGTCTTTTTCATGCCTCTATCCCAGCTGAAATGCCTTTTGCCTTTTCCAAGTCTAGCTTTCATGACATTTTCTCTGCAAATTTTACCTCACCTTGACCTCTCCTTTGAGCTAGATATTGGAAAAACAATGTAATTAATAGACTTCATTTTTTAGAACAGTTTTAAATTTATGGAAAATTGAGCAGCTAATAGACTTTCCATATACTGTCCTAACTTCCTCTTTTCCCCCACCGTTTCCTCTATTATTAACATCTTGCATTAGTACGATACATATATTACAACTGATACATTACTATTACTAAAGTCTACAATTTACATTAAAGTTCACTCTGTGTTGAACAGTGCTGTGGGTTTTGACAAATGCATAATGTATCCACCATTGCAATGTCATACAGAATGGTTACACTGTACTAAAAATTCCCTTTGTTTCACCTCTGCATCCGCCCTACCCCCAACCATTGGCAATCACTGACCTTTTTACCATCTGTGTAGTTTTACTTTTTCCAGAATGTCATACAGTTGGAATCATATAGTATGTAGTCTTTTCATACTGCATTTTTTTCGCTTTGCAAAATGCATTTAAGGTTCCTCTATTTTTTTTGTAGATTGATAGCTTATTTCTTATTACAGTGGAATAATATTCCATTGCATGGATGTACCATAGTGTGCTTATCCATTTACTCATTAAAATAAATCTTTGTTGCTTCCAATTTTTATCAATTATGAATAAATCTGCTGTAAACTGTCTTGTGCAGGTTTTTGTGTGCACATAAGTTTTCAACTCATTTGGTTAAGTGCCAAGGAGTGTGATCGCTGGATCATATGATAAGGCTATGTTTGGCTTTGTAAGAAACTGCTAAATGGTCTTCTAAAGTGGCTGTACCATTTTGTGTTTTCACCGGCAACGATTAAAACTTTCTGACGTTCCACATCCTTGCCAACGTGTACTGTTGCCAATGCTTTGAATTTTGGCTATTCGAGTAGATATGCAGTAGAAGGTAGTATGTAGTAGAATTCTGCAATTTCCAAGTTGCATATGACATTGGACAACTTTTTATATGCTTATTTGCTATATATATATATTCTTTGATAAGGTGTCTGTTAGGATATTTTGCCCATTTCTAATTGAGGACTGTGACTTGTCTTTTCATTCACTTTGCAATGTTTTTCACAGAACAAAAAATTTTAATTAAAATTACTTGGAAGGCTGAGGCGAAAGGATCACCAGAGTCCAGCAGGTCAATGCTGGGGTGGCCGTGAGCGTGCCACTACACTCCAGCCCGGGCGACGGAGTGAGACACCAACTCAACAACAACAAAAAAATTTCACCTATTCTGGATCTTTGCCTTTTCATATAAACTTTATTGTCAGTTTGCCAATATTCATTAAATAACTTGCTGAGATTTTTTTTTTTTTTTTTTTTTTTTTTGAGTTGGAGTCTCACTCTGTCGCCCAGACTGGAGTGCAGTGGCCGCTCCCGGCCACCGCAGCCTCGACCTGCTGGGCTCCGGCGATCCTTCCGCCTCAGCCTTCCAAGTAGC
>CAUYQG010125156.1:0-15252 GCA_963574415.1 Tarsius wallacei | reverse complement strand
ACATGATGACTACTAGCCAAATTACATACGTAATTAACAAAATAATAAACTAAAATATCACTTTAATGCAGATTTTTCAGGTCAGCCTGGGCTTCAAAAGAGTCAGCTCAATGGGTCAGCCAGCCAAGCCCCAGAGAGGGTAGTCTGGAGGGGCTGGTAAGCCTAGTCCCGGAAGTGTCAGCTCTAATGGGCTGGCAAGCCAAGCCCTGAGAGTGTTGCTGGTTCAGTGGGCTGGCAAGACTAGCCTCCTGGGTGTCTCAGCTTTGGAGTCTCACCTTCTTTCAGCAGCTCTCCTGGTTCGACTGGCTCTGTCAGCTGGCAAACCAACCTTTGAGGTGCACAGCTTTTCGACTCTGATGACCTTCTGCAGCTCTTCAGGTCACAGCTCTTCAGGGTCGAGGCTCTTGTCTCATGCCCAAGAAGAATGAGGGACATGGATGGCTGGAAAGTGAGAGAGCAGGATTTACTGTGGACAGAAAAGCTCCCACAACAGCAAGGGACCCAAAGGGATTGCCCCTCTGGAGCCAAAAACCTGGTGCTTATATAGCCCTAAGTCTAAGTCGATTGACTAGCACTAGCTGTGAGCTGTAGCTGTTCTGATTGGTCAGTATTAAGGGCCAATCGGCAGGAGGTAGGGGCCTAATGGTGAGCTGATTCCTTGCTTTTCCATCCCAGCAGTGAGTACTTAAGCTCTAGCTTGAGCGGCTCATAGGGAGTTTGTTTACCAATGCTGAGCCTGAGAGGCCTCCTGGAGTTGTCTACCTTGTTACCTAGCCTGTCTGCCTAGCCTTTCTCTGCCTAGCCTTTCTCTGGCTATCTCCTGTCTCAACTTAATGCACGAAGTTTGGTAGACAACACTTGGGTGTGTGGGAAAAGAATAAAAAGGGTTCTTACCAGTGAAAATATCAGAGCTTATTGAATCGTAACATTACCTAGATAGAGAAGGTTGTAAATTGGATCAGTTTGTCTTAGTCTGGACCTTTCAGAGGTCAAGAAAGACCTAGACTACTTTTGTATTTTTGAGATAATTATCTTGAGTAATAACTATATATTTAAAAAATAACAGGATTACAACTGTGGGTTATGGTACACATATATTCCTAAAATTGTCAATTTTAACAGAAAAGACGCAATAAACACAATTAAGTTATTTACAAGATAGGGCTTTAGAAAAAAGTTAAGTATTAATTCTAAGTCTACTCCAGGCAATGTGACCTGTAATGAGACGCAAACATGAAATCCAAAGGTGAACAGCATCTTTTTTTCAATCCTATGAGTCACCTCTATGGGAATGTGTAACTTCATTTGGAGATGATACCAAATGACCCCAGACCCTCAAAATATGACATCTGCTCTGCCTGGTCTCCCAGTGCTCCCCTTCCCAGTGCTGGGCCCTAATGATGAGATGGATTTCAGAAGCTCTAGTGTTCAGAAACATATTACCACACATTCCAGGAGATAGTTACCTTACAGCTGGCTACTCATCTTTTCTGTTGATTTTTATTAGCTTGGATTGGAGAGTGACCCTCAATTCTGACAACGTATCCTGTGGGTCCCCTACCCCCTTCATGATCATCCCCTAATGGTATTGGGCCTTCTAGAAGGTGAGGGAGGAGACAGTGGTGATTTGGCGACTGCAACAGCACCCCTTAGCAGATGAGGAAGCTATAGCTGTTCACACCTGGAAGCCCTGGGTTTGGCTACTTCTGTCTTTAATTGATTAATCCCCTGGCAGGGTGCCTGGCTATTTTAACAGAAAGTCAGTTTGGCAGACCCTTTAAGGGAAAAAAAATAACTAAAACACAAGTTGCTTGCTCAATGACTATATCTACATTTATATAGCCTGTCATTGGCACCAGCAAATGTATCCCAAGAAGTCCAGGATCAGAGGAGATAGAGATTCTTTAAAAATAGATTTTATTTAAAATTTGTCATTTTATGAGTAATTATTTGAGAGAATGAAGAATCTCTGAAAAGAGGTTAAAACCTTCCAATGTCTAAAGCTCTCAGAACATTGTAAGTTGAAGCTAGGGGCACACTTTGCACAAATCCTTACGTATTCTAACCCATAAGTTCTAAGCACCCCAGGGCTGGCCAGCCTGGGCCAGCAGTGTCCAAGACAACCTGCCCTCACCTTTCCAGGTTCTGAGGGAGGCAAGCAGTTCAGTAAGCACTTTCAATACACGGCCATAAATATGAAGGGGTACCCCCCCAAAAACCAGAATTATCTTTTGGAGAGCACACCCCTTGTAGTACCCTCGGAATTTGTTCCTCCAGATCAAACAGTCAACCAACGCTTTTATCTGGAAGTTTTGAGATGATTCTGTCACAATTTGGGAAGAAACTACCTGAGTTGTGGCAAACAAGTGACTGGTTCTTCTACCATTACAACGCACCTGCTGACACCCGAACCCTGCCCCCCCACTCACCCAGTCTCTCCCGAGTGACTTTTTTTTTTTGTTTCCCCAGATGAAAAAAGTCCTCAAAGGAAAACATTTTGCCAATATGGAAGAGGTGAAACAAAGAAACAGCAGAAGTACTAAAAGGCATCAAAATTGATGAATTCAAAAACTGTTCTGAGCAGTGGAAAAAGCATCCCAATAGGTGTATTGCATCAAACGGAGAGTACTTTGAAGGTGACTGACATTTAAACATGTAAGAATAAATACACAACTTTTAATAAATAAATTCTGGGATTTTTTTGGGTCTCCTCTCCTACACAATAGGAAGTATGGGGGCATGGGGGCAAAGATCAGGCTTTTGGGTCTAGGTCAACTACACTCAAAAAGTGTACTAGCCACATATTTTTTAAAAGTATCCTTATTTTGAGGTGGTCAGAGAGTTTCCCCTAACTCTTGTGATGAAGAGGGAGAAAGTATTTATAGCATGAACCGTTCAAAATGAGTTAATGCACATTTCATTTGGCAAAAGTTGAAGCAGGACTATTTCAAGTTACCAGAAAACTAGCCCTTCCCCCAATGGGGAGCAAAATAAAAGAGTAAAGTTCTGGGCTTCGTGCCTCCTGCCTTCAGCACGGAGAACCCCTCTCCAACCTTCCCAGCACACAAGAGCGAGAAAGGCTGAGGGAAGTTCCAGGCGAGACAGGAAACACGCACATCCCAGCAAGAAGCTCATGCTATGGCTAGGGAGGAAAAGCAGCCTACCTGTGGCCTGCGTGGAGCTGGCTTGCTCTGGTGAGCAGGCCTTGAACTCGGCACCCAGCAGGAGTTTTGCCCTTGAATATGGTCCCAAAGGGCTGCTAAGTCAGCACCAAGGGAAGCAGACCTGGAGGTGCCCACGGGTCGGGCTGTCTGCGGCACCAGCACTTGGAGGGCGAAACTGTGGGTCTCACCCCGCCGTTAGGGGCTCATGAATGAGCCCCAGCATTGCAGGGCACGCGTCTGCACAGTCCCTGCCCGGCCTGCGCGCTTGGTGCCCCAGTGCGCGCGTGGCCCCGACACCCTCCACCTCCGGAGTCCCGCCAGGGCGCAGCAGCCGGAAAGTGGAGAGCCTCTGGACAGGGGGAGGCTGGGTGGGGAAGCTGGACGGGGGACACGGCCTCTTCAGGCTCTGCCTGCACCATTTCAAACCTTTGTGTCCCCCCGTCTTTCCTCCCACCCGGGTCACGTCTCCCTGGCGCCCATCCCGAATGTCTGATAAAAGCGGGTAAGAAAAGGTGGAGGCACGAGGGAAGTAGGGAGCCGAGTGATAACCGTCCCCAGCCATTCCCGGAGACGCACACTTACCCCCACTCAGCTCCAGGCAGCGAGGTGGGGCGGGGCGGGTAGCAGGGCTGTCACTGCTCCTGAGACCAGTGTCCCCAGCAGGAGCTATTTATTTGCTCCTGACTTCTGGAGGGTCAGCCAAGCAGAGGAAGTAGCCCCTTGGAGGCGGCCAGTCAGATGAGCCCTTCAGGACAATTTCTTAGATGGTTGGTGGGAGAAAGGGGAAGGGTGTGAAAAGAAGTATGACTCGGTAGTCCCAGCTACTAGGGAGGCCATGGAAGGAGGACTCCTTGAGCCCAGGAGTTCAGAGAACAGCCCGGGCAGCATAGCAATACCCCGTCTCTACAAACACTTTAAAAAATAATAATAATAATAACAAGCAGTGTGACACAGACACTTTGCTCCTGCCCAGGCAGCCTTAGGGATCACTCGGGGTCACCTGTGGTGGAGTCTGTGATGAGGAGAGGAGGACAATGATGAAAATGGAGGCCCTTTCAGGTGTGAAATAGACGGGCTTTGTGGAAGGAGAAGCTTCCAGAGCTGAAGGCAGAATTTCTCCAGGGGCTCCCAGTATGCACATCTCTTCTCAGCCTCACCTGGGAGCAACCCACTTTTTGGCCTCTTCTCTCCACCTTCCAGCTTCTCCTTCACACACCGGTGTACCGCATCTGTTTCTGTGTGGAGCTCTCTGTATGTCGCATTCAGAGGAAGAGCACTGTTGGTGAGAGGCCGGCCGATATAGAGAGCTCCTATAGGAGTCCTTGGGCACGGGACTCTGGTTCCGTTGGTCGTGGGTCAGAGTGACGGGGTCACAAGATGCAAAGTGCATCCATGAGGAGGTCCCGGCATGGATGAGGAGGTCTCCGCCTGGGTGGCAATCCTGAGCTCTGGAGCCTGCCCTGGGCTTGAGCAGATTGCCTACTTGCGGCCAGCACTCCCCAGGTGCTCTCTCTGTTGACACCCCTTTCAGTTTCCTTGGCAGGCCCAGTTGCTCTCTCTATCCCTGGACTCTTGCACCTACCCCAAGTGCTCGGCTTTCTGCTTTGTTCACTTTATGCCTCTTCCTTGGATGTCCTTATCCAATTTTGACAATTATTCAATTACTTTCATATGCTGATGACTCCCAAGGTTTGTATCTTTAGCGCAGACCTTTCTCCCATGCTTCAGGCTCTTAGAAAATGTTCTATTTCGTGATCTGGGTGGTGGTAACACAAGCGTGTTCCCTGTGCAATTTTCTATACTACATTATACTTTAATCAAAAGTCAATTTCAAAAAAAAAAAAAAAGAAAATACAGGAAGAAGTTAAAATTGTTAATTTTATAGTGTCTTGAATATTTTATTCTTACAAAAATAGTCTCAAAATATATGTATACATATATATTAGGCAATGAGCATTTTCACTTAATATATAGCGGGCCTATTTTCATATTACTATATTGTAGATTTAGCTTAATTTTCACCATGGTGCATAGTATTCCATTGTATGGGTCTACCATACTCTACCACATATGCATAGGTGGCTCTCAATTTATTTGCTAATAAAATGGTGCAACATATATGCATACACGTGAGAACTTCTCCATGACCCTTATTTGTTTATTTATTTATTAGAAAGTGGGTCTCACTGTTTAGCTCAGGCTGGTCTTGAACTCCCACCTCAACCTCTTGAATAACTGGAACTACAGGTGTGAGCCACTATGCCCAGCTCATGAGCCATACTTATTTATTTATTTTTATTTGATGATCTATATATTATTAGTTCAGTTTCTTTATATATTTAAACTTATTATACTGTAATTAAAACATGTAATAAACATGTATTTGCCTAAATTGCTGTGCTAGGTGCTCTGATAATGAAAAGCACTCATGAGATACGTAACCTTGTCATGGCCCATATATGGAATGAAGACCGTTTGTTTAAAGGATATGCACCTTTAAAATTCCTATAGATATTGTCAAATTGTCTCCAGATAGGCTATATACACTTACATTTTCACCAACAGCCTTTAAGAGTTTTTCTTTTCCCATTCCTTCACAATAACTAAACATCATACAACTTTAAAATACTTGACAATATGACTGGTGGCAATGACATCTCTTGATTGTTTTTATTATATTTTAAAGGAAAATGCCATGTAGTATTTTTTCATATATTTATTGGCCATTTCCATTTCCTTCTTAGTGAATTACATATGCAAACCTTTGCTATTTTTAAAATTAAGCCATTTGTGTATTTTTAATGGTGTAGGTAGTACTAGCTCTTGGTTAATAAATGATATTAATCAAGTGGGTTATCTCTATAAGAAAAGAAAGGTAGACCCCAACCTCACACCAAAAGTAATTGAGGAGCTTAATAAAAAATAAAATTGTAACCCTGAGTGCCCATACCATAAGAAATGAGATAGACAAGTGGGACCTCATCAAACTGACGAGCTTTTGCAAAGCAAAAGAAACCATCAAGAGAGCAGGGAGACAGCCCACAGAATGGGAAAAAATATTTGCAAACTGTGTATCTAACAAAGGCCTAACATCTAGGATCTACAAGGAACTCAAACATGCCAAAAGGAAAAAAAAACACCCCCATTAAAAAATGGGCAAAAGACATGAATAGACTCTTCTCAAAAGAAGATATACAGGCAGCCAACAGACACGTGAAAAAGTACTCAGCCTCACTAATCATTAGAGAAATGCAAATCAAAACCACATTGAAATACCACCTAACCCCAGTAAGAATGGCCATCATTAATAAAACAAACAACAATAGATGCTGGTGAAGATGTGGAGAAAAAGGAATGCTTCTACACTGCTGGTGGGAATGCAGACCAGTGCAACCTCTTTGGAAGGCAGTGTGGTGATTTCTGAATGAACTAGAAATTGACCTTCCATATGACCCAGCAATTCCCCTCTTGGGGAACTCAAGTTCCATATGACCCAGCAATTCCCCGGAGGAACTCAAATCATTCTACCAAAAAGATACCTGCACACATATGTTTGTTGCAGCTCTATTCACAATACCGAAAACATGGAACCAACCATGTTGTCCATCGAAGCTGGACTGGATTAAAAAATGTGGTACATATACACAATGGAATATTATGCAGTCATAAAGAAGAACAAATATATGGACTTTGCAGCAACTTGGATGAATTTGGAGTTGATCATACTCAGTGATTTATCACAGAAACAATGAACTGAGTTCCATATGTTCTCACTCATAAGATGAAGTTGAACAATTATAATTTATAATGCTATAAGAAAGCGATTGGCAGTAGTGGAAAACTGCAAGGGGATGGGGGTGGGATTGGCAGTTGAGGGCAACTGTTAGGGGAGGGAGGGGCATACCTCATCAACAAGGGTACCTGCATGATCAATGTTTGTATACCTAACCCTAAATTGTACTCCACATCTTTACAATAAATAAATAAATTTAAAAAAAAAACAAAAAACAAAAAGACTATGCAGACACAAGGTAAATAAAATGCAAATTTGTAAATATTAGTATTTTTCATTATGGTAAGTTACCAGAAGATGCTGTCTCCAAAGTAGGAGGAGAAGATATATATATATCTTAAATTTATAGTATAATTTTGAAAATCATTCTAATTATGATAAATCACTTTACTTCTTTTATACATATTATAGATAAATGGGTTAGCCTTACTTCTCAGTTTTGTTAGTGATTAAATACAGTAATGTGCTCAATTGAACTTTGTCCTTGGTAAAGTTAAGCAAATTAAAGTATTCTATCAAAAGGATATTAAGTAATTCCTGGTTCAATCTTTGACTAGGAAATATACTATAATCCTGCTTTTCCAGCCTATAGATAAGCACCCAGTCTCTATGACATTGTTTTCTGAATATGGTTATAAATAAGCTAATGAATTATGTGAGGCTCAGGTTTTATCTTATTTTTCCAATATTAGATACTGCTCAGTAATAGAATCAATGACGGTAACCTATACATTTCACTTGTCACAGGGGCTTTTTTGCTTTCATGTGCTTTAGGGAAGGTCATGTTTCCTCAGAAAAATGAGAAAAATAATTCATTTTTCTTAAATAAAGAAAGGTAGATTTATTAAAAAGCAGATACATTGTAAAGGGCACAATAGGCAAAGGCAGCAGAGAATGCGGTCTGCTGTCAGCAAAGAGGCAGGGGATAGAGGGATGAGAATTAACTCCATAAGAAGGCTGCATGCAGGTGAAGTTTGGGTTTTTGACTGGCCCTCACTCCACCTGGTAGTGAACAAGGCACCCTTTGTGTTGTCACGTTCCCCCAAACTTCCTCACTCCCTCTCTCTGCTAGCAGGGTCCAGCGACTGCCAATCCTTCCCTTGTGCTAATATGACATATGACTAATGTTCAGGGCCCACTTATGAGGGAGAACATGCGATATTCAGTACTTTGTTTCTGTGATAGATCACTAAGTATGATGGTCTCCAAGTTCACTCAAATTATTGGGAAGTCCATGATTTTATTCTTCTTTATGACCATGTATACATACACACACACACACACACACACACACACACACACACACTATGGTGTATATGTAGCACATCTTCTTTATCCAGTACACTTTTGATGAGAGTAGGACTGGTTCCATGTTTTGTTATTGTGAATAGTGCGGCAGCAAACGTGTGTGCAGGTGTCTTTTGTAGAATGATTTATGTTTCTCTGTGTATATTATAAGGAGAGGAATTGATGGACATATTGAAGGTCAATTTTTAGTTCTTTAAGGAATTGCCACGCTGCTTTTCTTAGAGGTTGACTAGCTTGCACCCCCACCAACAGTATAGAAGTGTTCCCTTTTCTTCACACCCTCACCGTCATCTGCTGTTTTTGACTTACTGATGACAGTCATCCTTACTGGAGTTAGGTGGTTTCTCATTGTAGTTTTGATTAACATTTCTCTGATGATTAGTGAGGCTGAGCATTTTCCATGTATCTATTTACTGCTTGTTTTTTTTCTAGTTTTGGCTATTCTTATGTTTTTATATGAATTTCTGTATTGTCATTTCCTTGTCTGAGAAAAATGATATTAGTAATCTGATGAGTATTGTATGGAATCTATAGATCGCCTTGGGTAGGATAGACATATTGACAATATTGATTCTTTCAATCCATGGTCATGGAATGCTTTCCATTTGCTTGTACCACTCCTGATTTCTTTGAACAGTGTTTTGTAGTTTTCTTTGTAAAGGTCTTTCACTTCTCTGGTTAGGTGGATGCCTAGGTATTTCATTGTTGCTTGTGGTTATTGTGAATAGGATTGTTTTTTATTTGGCATTCTGTCTGTTTGTTGTTGGTGTATAGAATTGCAACTGTCTTTTGCACATTGATTTTGTACCCCAAGACTATCTTGAAGTCAATTATAAGTGTGAGGAGGTTTTTGACAGACTCTCCCTAGGGTTTCCAAGATATAGAATCATATCATTCACAAGAGGGATAACTTGACTTCCAATTTTCCTATTTGGATACCCCTGATTTTCTTCTCTTGCCTGATTGCTCTGGCTAGGACTTCCAACACTATGTTGAAAAGGAGGAGTAAGAGTGGTCATCTTGTCTAGTTCCATTCTCAGGAGAAACGATTCCAATTTCTGCCCATTGAGCAAAATATTGGCTATGGACTTATCAGAGATGGCTCTTACTGTTTTGAGGAATGTTCATTCTATGCCGAGGGGCTCAAAAGTTTTTATCAAGAAGGCATGATGGATTTTGTCAAATGCTTTTTCTGCATCTAATGAGATAATCGTGTGGATCTTGGTTTTACTGTGTTATTATGCTAAGTTATACTTATGGTCTTGTGAATGTTGAATCAGCCATGCTTCCCAAGAATGAAGCCCAATTGTCATGGTGGATGATTCACGAGATGTGTTGTTGGATCTAATTTTCTAGAATCTTTTGAGAATTCTTATGTCTATGTTTATGTTTATCAAGGAGATCAGCCTGGGTCTTTGCCAGGTTTGGTATCAGTATGATCTTGGCTTCATAAAATGAATTGGAGAGAATTCCATCATTCTTGAATGCCTGGAATATTTTAAACAAGATTGATATCAGTTCCTCCTTGTATATCTTATAGAATTCACCTGGGAGGCCATCTGGTCTGGGTTTTTGTGTGTGTGTGTTTTTTTTTTTTCTCTCTGTTTTGTTTTGTTTTGGTGGGGAAGTTTCTTATGACTGAATCAATTTCCTGGATTGTTATCAGTCTTTTTAAAGTTTCAATTTCTTCTTGTTTCAACCTTGGGAAGTTGTGTAATGTTACAATATCTTCCATCTCCTTTAGGTTTTCTAGTTTATTTGCACACAGGTGTTCACAATAATCTCGAATAGTATTTCAAATTTCTTCAGGGTCATTTTTGACTTTTACTTCTTGTATGACTTCAGTGAGTTTTGCTTCCAGCTTTTCCTAGCTCCTGCTTACTTTTGCCATCCAATCTCTGATTTCTGCGGCTGAAATTTGGGTCAGATCATTTTGGAGGGTTTCCATTTTTTGTGCTGTAATAGCTGACTTTATGCGCATTGTCTCTTTATGACTCTGAGGGTTGCATGTTTTATTGATTTTTCTTCATTTGTGACCGATCTCCCTATAATTCTTCATTTGATTTGTTGCTCTGAGTTATTCAGTCACCCTCTGTTCTAGGGCCCTTTGTCTGGTTCAATATAGGTCATTCATTGAGAGAAGGACAGGCCTTCACTTCTGCTCCTTGCTCCAACCTGCAGCAGAGTTCTGTCACTACAGATTTTCTCTCCCACTGCTAAACTAGTCAGACCTGCTTTCAGCCCCTGTTTCTAGCACTCTGTGGAGAGCAAATGGGGAGATGAAAACCCTGTCTGCTCTTCATGATTAGTTTGCAGCCCAAGAGCTTTCCCAACATGAAAGCCTTTGGATGTCTTTGGTGCTGTTGACCAGCTTTCAGCCCCTGCAGCTAGCACTCTGCAGAAAGCAAGTGTGGGGGTGGGTTCCCCATCTGCTATTCATGATTGGTTTGCAGCCCAGGAGACTTCCTACCAAGAAAGTCTTCGGGTGTCTTTCATGTAACTCCCTCTCTGTTTAAGTCTTCATTCTGCTCTTGAAAAAGAGCATGTCCCCTGTTATAAAGGAGGTGGAGGAGATCCACCCTGTAGGTACACAGGATTTGGGGATGAATCTTTCTGATCTGAATGGGCAGGTTAGTTATTAGTTATTGGCAATGAGCATTAGCCAGGATACCTCTGCAGGCAGGCATTCTTTGCCTGGAAACAGGCCGCCATAATGGCTGGAACACAAGTTTTGTTTTTCATTCCACTTTGGCTTTGGTTGCCTGCCACAATACCCTTTGTGGGACCAATGACTCATGTTTGACTCTGTGGGAATGAACTGACTCAAAGCATCTTAGAATCACTCACCCCTATCCTCCACTGGTTGAGGCTTCAGTTTCTGTGTGAGCCTGGTTCATGATGAGGGATGGAGCACTCAGATTTCTGTGTCTGACATTGCTTTCTGGTCTCTAGGTGTTCAGAGAGAACTTTTCTGGGTGCTGGCTGTTTCGTCCATTCAAAAGTGTTCAGGGTGTCTCCATCAATTGATGACTGGATCCTTACTCTCTGCCTTGCTTGATGAGAGAAGTACCTATCTCCTATGCCATGATGGCCCTCTTGAATCACAAGAGTTATTTATAAGCCATTTTACCACATGACTCTGTGGGAAAACACACAACACACACACACCCACACACACACACCCACACACACACACTTTTTGTTTTCATAACTGCTACCTTTAATAAAATCCATTGTTCCTTAGCCATTGTTCCTTAGCACAGGCCACTTGGGAACCTGAGAAAAATTTGCATGTCTAGACTGAGAAGTGCTTGGCTGGTCATAAAAATTTGATCATTAATAAATATTTCAGGGTTAGAGTCAATAATGCTAGAAGTTCTTTAAATCTCTTGTCCTTGGATAGACATCTCTCTAGCAAGATGTAGCAAAGCACAATCAAGCATATTGATTCCATGCATTCTACACTTTAACGTTGGAACACATGAAAAATATTCAAAAGACAAGTTATCTTAGTTTAATAGTTAAGAAAATGTAGCTGCCTGAAAGAATAATAGGAAAGCAATATTACCTTCATGCACCTTAACTATAGACCCTTAGATGTTCTATAGGAATTCCCCAGTAACTTTTAAGTACCAAAATTAAATACTCTTCAACCATTACAAATGTTTTATGCCTTTTATTTACCAAACATATCAATCTATATCATTATTATGTACATGAAAATATTAAAAGTGAGGATATATTAGGAAATACCAACAAAAACAGAACATAACAACCAAACAAAAAACAAAAACAAATTGTTCACAACAATGTTGTCACAGTCATATCTTACTTAGTCCACTGGAAAGCAATGTGAGATAAATGCTCTACATTATATCTTCCAGTCAAGAATTTAACTTGTAGTAATTGAACTCTGAACCTGAGTCTTTAGGTATTTAGCCTATGATGATTTTTTTTTTTATTCCATCACTTCTCATCCACCAGAAATTTCTCAAAAGTTTAATGCTTTTTTCCATACATCTGGCCCTCCTGATCTCACAAGAGTAGATATTCCAAGAATCCAGGGAGCATGCATATTTCTTCTGGCCATTATATTTCCAGATTCTAACATGGTGCTTGAAAATTGGAAGGCACTTAATGCATATTTGGTGGCATACTTTATTATTAAAAGGTTTCCAACTTATCTCCCTCTTTTCATTTTCCTGAGATAGAAATTTTGTGGAACAGTTCTGTAGAGATGTTTTATTTCACATTAAACCAAGGGCCTTAGGTCCGTGATTAGGAAGGAGCATAAGCAGACGATGAGTCTTTTCTAAAAGGGGAAGAAAGTACACGTATTTTCATTCATTTGTGCTGTCTGCTGTGACCAAAACCATCCTGCAGATAAAATAATCAATATCTTTTTAGTTGCAGACTTAGCCTCAAATGTAAAAGCAATACAGGAGTGCAGTGCTTTGGAGCAAAAAGGAAAGAAAAAATGTTTTTTATAAAACTTTAATGTAATTTTTTTCTCTTCCAATAATGCCTTGCATTTTGTGTTGCCTCAGTTATTAGAAACAGGCAGTGTCCTAACAAGAGTACAAAGAGAATAAGATTAATGTGAAAAAAGAAATAAAAATAAAATAGAATATAGTGTATAATTCCCCAGAAAGAAGAGTTCTTATTTTTATACCAAAAAAGAAATAAAAACCCTTTTGAGATATGCATTTTCAAAAGGACTGAATTCTTAAAAGAATTTAAGTTTCAAACTTACAGGTGGATTAAACTGTGGTAATATAAAAAGTCAAATATCTTTGTGAAATATGTTTTACAAGCTATTCCCAGGATGAATAAAGAACATGGGGTGTTCACAATAACTTTAGGCAAACATTACTTTGAAATTGTAATGTTATTTGGCCAAATCTCTCTCTCTCTCTCTCTCTCTCTCTCTCTCACACACACACACACACACACACACAAACGCACATAATATGTTAATCTTCTTACAAAATATTTAGCATCTCTTCTTTTCTTGGTTTTATCCAACGCTTCTCATTTTTTAATGCTAGCGTATTCTATGTGTTATTAGTGTTTTTATGATTAATAATTACAACTCTATCATTAATGACATAGTCTTTCCTGTTATAATCATCTTATTCCCTGTTATAATCAGTACCCGTAACTCAAGATGAGAAGAAAGACCTTCATAACACTCAGCTGCTCTTCCACTCACCTTTGTCTGTAAATTATGAAAGAATTAGAAATTCAAATACATTTTATGATCTATAATTAAGGATTACTTGGATAGTCCATACTGCTTACATTTTTTTATGTTATAAAAGACCACACACAGAAGCTAGAGCAAATTAATCAGACCGAGGACAAACTATACTCACAATTTTAAAATAGTTGGTTTTGTACCATGCACTTAAGGATACCATATTTTCTATTGATTCAAGTGACCAGATTCTTGAAATTTCTTTGTCCCTCTCAACATTTTTTCAAGAAAGAAAGTACTTTATCAATGAACTTTAAGTGATGTCAAAGGTTTGAACATTAAAGGGATTTGGATCAATTTAAGTATATGAATTGAGACATTCAAGAAGTTGTAGATGTTTAGCAGCATGACAGAGATATCAGAACATCCTTCAGATGAAATGTACTTCTGCTGGGTAGCTAAGCTTTGGTTATGCCCATGCGATGTGATAATAGAGAAATATATACAAACATTCTTCTCAGATATTCCACATGCATCGATGCTCTAAAGATATTTTAACTTGCCTGCCCTGAAGGGAAGTCACTTCCCAATATGCTTTCTTAACATTTGCTTATCCCAAAAGGTTGTAATGCTTCCTTCTTTGTATAATGGGAATTTAATGGAAAAATAATACTCTGGTATAAGATCAATGTTAACTTTGACCATGATCCACACACTCTATTTCACTTTCTTGTCATTTACATTAGGTTTAGTTATGAAATACTCTAGTGATATCAAAGAATCTAGTGAACTTACAACAAAATCATAGCTTCTTGGGGGGAAAAAAAGCTGACCTTTGTGTATGTATATCAAAGCTTAGCAGAGACATTGATGTTTTAAACAGGTCATTTCTCTTACAGTGATAATCCCTAAGAGTTATACTATTTCTAGCTCTTCAATTCATTTCCACATGTCTTATGATGTGTGATCCTCAAAATAGCTATGCCAAAAAAATACCTGCTATCTGCATCCTATAGAGCCAAAAAAATGTGCTTAAAGCAAGCAAAGTGATCCACCCTCTTCATATTTGTGTTTTTTTTTTTGTGTAGTGGAAACCAGAGCCTATGTCTCCAATCATATTTTAAATGACCCTCATTCTTAGCCATCTCTTCAGTACACAAACATTTTTAAAAATATTGAAGAATGTTCTTTCTATTTTAAGCATATTTACACCAGTTTTTTTCTAAAATATTCTTGAGATATTTGTATGTATTTTTTTTGCCAACTGGCCTTTGTATTTAGCCAATGTCAGTCCAATCACTTTTTTTTCTGTTTTTTTGGAGTGGACTTTCTTTTTTTCCCACTACTCTGTCCTTTGCCAAGAATTTATTCTCATGTTATCCTACTATTTTTCTTTAACATTCTTAAAATAATTTGAAATTATTAACTATATTTACATAGTTCATTGTTCAATGCTTATCACCTCCATTTCTGGTTCCATGAATTCATGGACAGTATAATTCTCTTTTTTTTTTTTTTTTGAGTTGGAGTCTCACTCTGTCACCCAGACTGGAGTGCAGTGGCCGCTCCCGGCCACCGCAGCCTCAACCTGCTGGGCTCCGGCGACCCTTCCGCCTCAGCCTTCCAAGTAGCTGGAACTACAGGCACGCGCTACCACGCCCAGCTAAGTTTTTGATTTATTGTAGAGATGAGGTCTCGCTTGCCCAGGCGGGTCTCGAACCCACGGGCTCAGGCAATCCACTCACCTCAGCCTCCCAAAGGCGCGGGATTACAGGCTGAGCCACCGAGCC